>JAEANM010025470.1:0-10935 GCA_017656035.1 Myanophis thanlyinensis | reverse complement strand
TGGAGTGTCTGTCTGATTAATAAAAAGAGCTGTTTGTTTACAATTCAAGTCTGTCTCTCCTTTCTAAAAACAAACCAATTTCGTTTTCTTTGAAACTGTTTCTTGCTTAATTGGTAATTTACATATCCACATGTAGAAATCTGAAAACACTAGGTAACTGATAGTAATTATACAAATCTCTTCCGATGATTTCACTGGGCCTGATGTTCTAGAAAGCAGGTTTAGAATTCTAATCTCAAGCATCTGATTATCCAGTAAAGCGGCAAGTTACATTTGACATGATGTCATTTGCTGGCACATAACATCTCCGGCTGCCATTTAAAAAGAGAAGGCTAGCATTTTAAGTAGGAGACAGGAAAAGATGTTTGGGCATTAAATTTCCACTCAGGTTTGCTTTAGTAAAATGATCTGTTACATTTGTCCACAGGGGTTCCTTAGACTGGAATTGCCAGACTTCAGAAGAATATCAGCAGTTCCTGGGCTGACAACAACCCAGAGTATATGCAGATTTTCAAAAAACTTTAAATCAATATCTGGTGGAACTGCTTAAAGCAGATGGGTACAGCTTTAATGACTGTTATGTTGATAATTAAAGATACAATTGCTATGCCAATGCACAACAGACAACACTGTCTTGTCCATAGAGCAGTACTGACGTAGTGTTGATGGCACTCAAGGCTCTGAATAGCACATACTTTGGGTATGTTTATGACTTACTCCAATAGTCTGAAGTTGGTAACTCAGTGCTCAATCATGCCCTCCCCCATCAAGAATTTCAACACTGCATCTTAAAAAGCATTTTCTATGGAGGTTGCTACAAGTATGGAATTTGTTCCCTTCACATTTCCATTTATTTTACTCCATATTTGAAAACCTCCTACAGTTTTCTCTATTGTCCAGGGGTTCATTTATGCAAGCTTAAATTCCTCTCAATCTGTTGATTGAGTGCATATTCAGTGCAGCAGCATCTTAGCATAACTATTCTTAAAATATTTGGAAATATGCAACTGCCCAACTTTGCTTAAATTCAACATTTCTATTTAATCTCTTTTTTTTACAAACAGGTCATAGAGCAAATTAAATGACAAAGCCATTCCATAATTAAAGAAGCAAAGAAAAAGCATTTTTAAAATGTGAAAAACATGTGTACACTTTGTTGTTAAATAACACACAAGGATAAAATTGAACGTTTTGAAACTTTCTGTGGTTTATCTGGTAGTAAAAGAAATAAAGTATAAGCTAGCAGTAGAGAAGTAATAGTCATATAAGCTAGCACTTCACCAGACCTAAAACTCAGTACTACCCATTTAGTACAGAATAATAAACAAATTGGCAAGGAACAAGCTAGAATATATGCAGAAAATTGCCTCAAACTTAGCATAAAACTCAGGACAATTGTGCTAATACATGCTAAATTATTACATGAGTTAGGTTCAATACTGAAAATACTATTTAAAGAGTGCTACTGCCTTTGCAGAACTGAGTAAGTGGATATTAAACACTGTAATTATTAAATATTATTAAGCTCTCCAGTGTATACTTACGTTGAAATGCCATTTCTCTCATGGCCATCAAGGAATCATGTGACTAAACAAAATTACTACTAGTAAATGTGAAATGATCCCCCCCAGCCCTTTTTACAATATTCTGCATAGTCATGCCATTGGGGGGGGGGAAGGAGGTTCTACCTGATCCAGGTGTGATTAGTGGTCCTTCCAGCTCAAGTGTTTCATCCTCATACTGGTCATCCAGCTTTTTCTTTTTCTTTTTGGTTGAATCACGGGACTTTCTTAAAAGAGAGAGTTCTTCTGGATGCCTGATGTCTATGGAGGTAAAATAAGAAACTGCATTATAAAAAAGAAAATGTTTTTAACTCTTTTTTTGGTATTTTAAAGAATATTAAAAATGGTATGAATACTAAAACACAATGGCACCATAATGCTTTGTTTATAAAGCTCAAATGATCATATGTACACATCACACCATTTATAGAAAAGAATAAAATATAATTTGAATGATCCGATGACCTCCAAACATCTTTTTAGCAGAAAGAATTCCTATTCCCCTATATAGCTGTCTTAAATCTGTTTCTGCAGATTAGAATATCCCCAAAAACAGATTTTATAACATGTAATGGACATAATAGATCAGGGAAGCTCTACTATGAGACAGATGAACTACTGTGGACATGGGTCAAGAAACAATGGAGGCAATCTTCTGAAATAATCACTACTTCATCTGGAACAATCCACAATAGTGATACTAATACCACATACTACACATACTTCACAACTGGCTCTGGCCTCAGAGAAAGATACCAGGATTTATAAATTTCCTCATTTGTGATTAGTATCCTAAAACCTGCTCTGAATATCAGTGGTTACATAAACAAAAGGACAGACCAACAGTATTTTTCTCCAGTAATTAAATTACTTTGCTATTTCAAACTTAGTGAATAAGCCTTTCCATCTAAAAATAATCTGACACAATTCATAATACCAAACTGTTACTGATAGACTTCTTAAATCTTTGAAGAGAGGTCAAGATACATTATAGTGGAATCAGGACAACTGTAAATATTACAAAGATTGTTTTTCAGTTTTATTAATATCTGACAGAAAGATAAATTTCCATCAATGGATTATTTTTATCACAGTTTAAAACATTGTTCTATTAAGCAGAGGGCTGAGAGGGAGGTGATCCAATCTAAATTGCTATGAACGCTATCTCAGCAGAGTTAGATTCCTAGCATATCTCAAGATAATTGAAATACTACATTATTCTCACTACTGCATGTCTCTTTGACAGATAGTCATCTGGTGCAGAAAGCTCTTATCATCACATATTTCATAGCTGAATTTAAAAAGAAATGTGACCCTAGGCGCAAAAAAAATCCTTGCTCTGGGGAGGTAATATGAAATATGTTTAAATGACAACACCTTAATAGGCAATGGTACCTTTGGATTGTGAAGATGACATAGCTTGCAAAAATAGCTAAATTGACATGTTTGATTAAAAAAGGAACAACTTTTATAAAAGATTGGAAATTGGAAAATGACTAAAAATGAACTGGTAATCTCTGAATTTACTGGTTAAAAAGGTATGGGAAGGGGTATCTAATTTTGGAGTAGTGAAGTAATATTAAATATTCCCTGTAACTTCCTAAAGAAGATCAGAATTTGCTCCTTTAAATATCAGTTGGTATAATTTATCACAGCGATTATTTATTATTTATTATCAATTAGCTATCCAGGTGAGGATTATTCAATTGGATGGAAATAAACTATCTTACTCTTATATATGATGCTAAAGATAGAGGCACATTTCATTCTGCTAGTTGGCAAAGGATTATTCCCCAAAGCTTTGTTTTGTTTCACCTGGAGTAGTAAAATCATAATCTCAAATTTAAAGACAGATCAAACAATTTCCCACACAGTCGGCATAGACCTATAATCAACAGAATAAAACTCCAGATCCCAGTAATTCGTAAACCTTGTTGGAATTTCCAGAAAGCAGACTGGAATACTTATGCCAAGCACATTGATGCTAATATCAGATTAAAAAACTCCTTTAATATATAGACATATAGACACACATCCAATGGCACCTTCAATAGGGCATTCTTTATTGCTTTTTGAGCATAAATAATAGCAATAGCAATAGCATTTAGACTTACATACCAATTCACAGTGCTTTACAATATTCTCTAAGTGGTAAAAATAAATAAAATAGGACTCTAAAATAAGATTCATAAGCAAATCAGGGATATTTTTTTGGCTTATGGCAAACCCCAGAAATATTGCTAAGATATGACAGAGATTGAAAACTTTTTTAATTGAGTCTACCTCATTTACAAAAGATATGCTAAGCAGTTATAAGCAACTCTAATGGAATTTATTACAGGAAATAGCAATGTCACACTTCATAACCTATGAAGGGTTTTCCCAGTTGTAACATATGGTTCTGAACTGAATGAAGGAAAAATAATGTATTTGAATTATGCTGGAGAAAACTATAGAGTATATTTGGACCACAAAAAGAAGAAATAAATACTAGTTGAAGTAAAACCAGACAGCTGATTGGAAGCACTAGTAATGAAGCTATTTACATAATGCAGAAACAAAAAGTCACTGGAAAAGATGCTGCTTACATGAAACACAGAAGCACATGAAATACATAAAAGTTCATGCTTCCAAAAGGCACCAGAGAAGCTGCCCCATTCATTAACAAAATGTGACCTGATTCCTTTGTCCTGAAGGATTAAGAGTTTTTAGTAGATTATATTTTCTTAGTAATTATATTTGATAACACAACAGTAGTTCTTATGTGGTAGTACATAATGATTTATCCTAATCCCTGGCAGATTCTCTCTTTAAAAATTCTTTAATAGTCTTCTAATAGGACAGTCATTAGAAAGGACAACCATCGTATGTATGCCTTACTAGTTGTTCTATGATGAACTGGAGAGCAGAAGGAGATTGTCCACACAAATGCTACAAAGATGTTATGAAAGAAACTATGTTACTGTGACATCCAGTCAAGGGAACTAGAAACTATGGCTACTGACAAAACCAGCTGGTGAGCCTTGTGCTATGAAGGCTACACCAAAGGTAGGTGTTGCCAATAACTGATGGAAAACAGTCATCATAGAGTAACAGCGACAGGTATTGTAACAATGGATTTCCAGTACTCATCTTGCACTAGACTCTGCACTCCCAGACTGGGGCTGCAGAGCCACCTCCATGTTCACAGATGACCTGTACAACTCAAGTGTCTTCTTTGAACCTGAAGGTCTATCTCTTATAATCTTCAGTCAAAATACGTTATCAGTGCTTCATAGCATTTAAAACCCAGCCACCTTATGTAAATATATAGGAAGCATTCAAACATTCATTATTTTGGAAATAATTGAAAAGAGAAAATGTATCGACAGTAGATAAGCATACCACTGGATGACTTTCAATACATTAGTAATCATATCTAATTCATGTTTAACTCCTGAAAAATACAATTATATTTTCTGCTAAAATCAGGCTGTTGAAATGAAGGATGCTTTAGTCAGAAAAGAATTCAATTGTCTGAAACAATTGTGAGTTCAGTATAAATCTGATGCTGAAAACAAATTCTTACTTTACACATAGGTTGCATATTAAGAAATATTTTATTATTTTCAAATATACTCATCATTTTGTCCTTTTTTGCCTAAATTGCTTGTTTTTATTCACACTTGTAATTGATGAACAGTGCCATATATATACAAAAACCCTATTCCTGTTTATTATATAAATCTCATTAAATGTTCAAAATTGTCTTTCTCTCTAAACACTGCTTTATTCATTTGATACATGACATTTGAACATAGTAAAAATCTTATTTGAAAAAAATGAATAAAAATAATAAAACAAAACCACATTTTTTCTATGGGGTTGACCTTTGGTACACCTGTATATCCCATCGTGTCTATCCCCAAATTTATCATAAATTAATAAATCAAATTTATATTACTAGGATATTCCCCATATGCTTCTGTATTAAAATGTAAAAGCTGTTGGTTCTTATTTGCACTCAATTTGGGAAAAAAACAACTCTGCTTGATTATTTTCTCTGCCAACTTTATTAGTAGTTAGAAGAAAAATACTTTCTGAAAATTGCATTCCTTCTCTATAATAGGTGTATATTACATGCTAGAAAAAACGTTCATGTCTAATCATGTTCCTATATATTCTTCAATTTCAGCAACACCATATCTAAGGTTACTTTATCTTTTTAAAGTGGAAGAATTACGATCAGAATATTTGCTGCTAGGTACTCTAGGTATGTGACAATTCCTTGCACAATATTTCAGTATCAAACAATGGTATGTTGCAAAATGTAGGAGAATAACATCCTCTAAATGTGCTGACCTATGAGTTCCATCATATCAATATTATTAATATGCCAGACAGGAATAGCACATTTTTTTCTCTCCATTTACAGGCGATGAACCTGCATAGAGAAAACTCTATAAAAAGCAAGGAAAGCAGAGAAGTGGAAATAAAATAGCTATTCAAATTTCAGGTTTCCAGGGCACCAGAAAGTAATTGAACTTTTTGTAGATCCTATACATCTCTTTAGATCATGGGTGCACTTTTGGTTTTTGCATACCCTTAATGGTCAGAGGAAGAAACTTACGAAAGACCTTCCCTAACTGATCAGGCTGTTAAAAGTGACTGTGAGAGATCTATACTTCCAGGCTTTCATGATTCTGTTAATGTAGCCTTAACATAAAGTAGAATTATCTCATCTGGCCATGTTTCCTGTCTTGCTTACCTGAGAGGCAGACATAAACTGACCTTGGCTGAACTCATAAACTAAGCAGTCTCTCCAGTAAATACTTGGATGGGAAACATCTGGGAATTTAATGTCTATTAGTAGATAGACTGGAAAGTCCCCAAAATTCTCTGGAATACAACTATGGCAAACCATTCCCCTAATGCTATCAAGAAAATGGCATGAATGCTGTTACCAGATCTCAATCTGTAAGCATTATCATCATCTTTTTTATTTAGATTTCATTAACATTTAATAGCCAATGTTAATTTCTAGAGCAAGAAAATAACTAAATATTAGTTACGGACTGAAGTTTTAAAGAAGTGGCAAAAGCCAAAGAGAGGTTTTGTAAGGATACCATTATGATTTGGAGCTGGGGGGGGGGGGGGAATTAGGCTTTCAGTTGTCTAAACACAGTTGCAGATTGAACTTTCAAAAATTGTTTCTATGTTTGTTCCAGGAATCTTCAGATATATCCAATTAAAAACTGTTCCTTCAAGAACCATACTATAGAAATGGTTGGTCTGCTTAATTACTAGTTATTTCAGCTAACTATGTAATTTAGATGTCAAATGCTGGCTAGTACTCATTGCTGTCATAGCTGGCTTTAAGTGGATACATTGGAATGGACTCTATTGGAGGTGGACAATTTTATTTTAATCCAGAAGAATCTGTTTTTATTCAAGGTGCAGAAGTGTTTTCCTCTTATAATGGAAATATTATAATACATACTACTTGGCATACTTTCAATTTTGAGAAGCAAAAGAATAGAAAAGATGCTGCGGTGGCAATATTAAAATTAAATGCAAAATAATACAGAATGCAAAATCTACATTTTGTTTCATTAACCATGTATGTTTCACACCACTGTTCCTACATCAATTGATTCCAAATCAATTTTCATCCTTTAAAACTAGTCCTTTATCCTTTATAGCCACATGAGAAACACCACAACCAAAGTGACAGCAGAGTATTTGCAATACTTTTTGTTTTGGGTTAACAAAATATCTTGGGAAGGATTATGCCGCAGCTACCCTTCTGTCAGGAGCAGTTTTCTACAATTTCCCCCACATTTACCTCATAGTATTAATAGGTTTATGGTGAAGAATCTCAAGGTTGTTGTTTTTTTGTGTTGCATACCAGGTATCTATTAATAAGCAGCTATTTCACTGTAATTTTAATAGAATTGCCATGCTGAATATGAGGCCTCAGAGTACATCAACTACTTCTGAGATCCAGCACAATGAGACAGAACACAATAATATTAATGTTTCTGAGAGTCTTATCTATTTTGTTATACTCATTTTTCCTGCTAGCCTCACCTGGTATCAATTTCAACTTCACCTAATTTCAACTTCAACATAAGAAGGACACTTTTGGGATGTGGGGCTATATAAAATGTGACCTCTGACCAAAACAAATGAACAAGCCATTTGGATTAACTTCCACAAGCATCTTAAATATCTTCCACCTTCCCACTTTTAAGCAAAAGAATTAGTTAACTATGATCCACTCTCGGTTTGACAATTCCTTGTTTGAATGCTATATATGAAACAGAAATCATGACTGGCTGTGTTTCTTAAATTTAATTAGTATAGTTTTTATTTATATATTAATTTATATGCAGCTCCTCTTGCTTAAAGGCTTGCTTCTTGCTTCTAGGTGGCTTATAATCAGTAAAAGAAACAAGATAAAACAATAAAACTTTTAAACAATAATATATTGACACTAAAATTCACTTAAAATTAATAAAGATGGCAAGGAAAGGAATAAGATACACTAGTGGAGGAAGTTGGGTCTTATCTCAGTCTCTTAACTAGCTCCAGTATGACACACACCTCCACCAAGGGCAAATAAAATAAAATAACATTTAAAACATTTTTATAGCTAGCCATCTTATAATTAACTCTGGGGAGTTCCCAATCAAAAGCATATTTTGTCAGATATAGAACATCATAAAATACAGTTTTTTTGTAACTTAGGAAATTCCAATTAGAAAAAAAAGAGGCATTAACTTAGCTTTATGCCAATATGCTATTTTCCTACATTGGTGCATTGATTTCTTACAAGTTAAGCATGATTTTATTTGGTACTATTTATGCCAAATAATTTATTTATCTTAGAAACGAACAGTAGGAACTAATTACAGTTCATAATTCGATCACATAGACATACTACATTTTGCACTAAGAAGCAGTAGGAAAAAGGCTGCCTCTGTTAAATATTGGTGGGAGCTTGTAATGTTGAATTTTCTCAGCAGACTGTACTTCTATGTGTATGAATACCATTTATTGTTTCTTGCCCTTTTAGTTAGGGTGGAAGAGCTTTTATGTTGAAGCCAAGCTCCTGAAGGGAGTCTTCTGCTGCCTGGATGCTGCCAAGACCCACCCCATCGAACATGTCAAGAATGGCACCATTACAATGGTCCCCTTTTTCTGGTACAGTACATCTGTGAGATGCCAATGTAAAACTGCAAATTATGAAAGCAGGCTATATAGGAACATGCTAAACAAAAACATCAGCAAAAAGACGTACTTTTGATTTTAACTAATGTACCAATATATAAAAGTTCTGCCAGTGACAGAGAGAGGATTCAATTCCTAAAAATTTCCTGATTGAAATGATACAATCTAAGGGAAAGGATGTAATGCAAATATCATGTAGAATTGGATTCAAGAGGCAATTCTCTCAATTAGACTTTAGGTCACCTAAAGGGGCAAGGGTGAAACAAGTGGAAAATGGGAACAAAATGTAATCATAATACACCTTTAAAATAAAAATTACATTTAATCAAAACTTGGCAAACTGATGCTTTATATGCCATTTTCTAGGACAGGGCAGACGATGTTTTATTTCTTTTTGTTGTAAGGAAAGCATGGCAGCTGGCTATTATCGCAAGTTGGAGTTGTCTATTGCACAGGAATTATGAAAGGGTTACATGTGGTACATTCCAGGTTTAGGGGGAGTAAACATACATTATAAAGCTTTTGAGGTATTAGCATGCTCTTTTTTGCATAGATCCTTCCTGGACTTCAGCTGTAGAAAGGCCTAGAAGAAACTTAATCTCTAGATCTTGTTCAGTCAGATTCAGACTGGGACAGAAATGGAATGGTTTTGGTTGTCCTGGTAGATGACCTCTACTGGAATATGAAGTGTGTCTTTTCTGGTACTTCTTAACTCACAATAATATTAGATACTTCTTGAGCAAGGTATCACTTGCAAAGAGGCACCAGTATGTAACAATGATTCTGTAGAGGATGATGGCATGGGGCGGGGGCTTGGCCAGATAAACATTCTTGAGTCCTTTTTATGGCAATGTCATCAATGAAGTCATTGCTTTATCCAAGAAACCACTATCAACATCAACTCCTAAACGAGATAGGTGTGCATTCTAAGCAAGTTCTGGAATGTTTATGTTGGACATCTCAGCTTTTTGTCATTTGAGCTCTGAGAATCTTCTACTGATAATAATTCTGCTGATTTGTTTACATCTTAAATTTGTTTAAAAACACTGCAATAATAGCAACTCTTCTCCTCCTCCTCATAATCATAACCTTTTCCTAATAATACCTTCTTCTGATAATCATAAAAAAAATTGCATTACTTACAGCTGTTATATTGCATCAACATTTTGTAGGTTTGTCCACAGTGCCTATTTTTTACCCTGATCAACTACCAGTTCAGGTGCTATTATTTATTTATTTTTTCTTGCATATACCAAAAAATGAATATTGTGGAACTGCATTTGCCATCTGAACAAATGGAAATTGTCACTTATAATGCAGCCACATTACAAAATATTGTTTGTATTAGAGCTGGAAAGAATTTTATATTTTAGTATTATATATTATTCACAGGAAGCAAGTACTTAGAGATTTATGAATTTAGCTCTATGTTTAAAATTTTTATTTGAATAAGGGAATTTTTTTCATTCAAGCTGAAACAGCACTCTATTTTTTCTTCCCTCTCCAGAGGAGAGTCTGTTACACTGCCAGTAAATTTTCAGGAAGCAGCGCTAGCTGGAATTGTCCCAACATACTGAAAATATCAAACTGTAAGGAAAAGAGGAGAGATATTTTCCAAACAGTGAAATGGCTTCCTTGCCAAAATATTCTTCCAAATGGTCCGTATAAGAAAGCTATCTGCATATTATAGGAATTTAAAAATTGCATTTATTTAAAAATAAGTGAAAGTCATATGGGGAATATGCAGGTTGAGACATTGAGACATTAGTTACTGAACAATTAAAAAGGTTTGAGCAATTTTCTAACTCAGAATTGATCTGTGGTGTTTTAAAGGTATTAAATTTATTGCTTGTACATACAAGGTTTTCATTATGACAATATGGTTATTATTAATATATGACCTGGAAAAAATACAAATGAAGAATTTCATGGAAAATGTTTCCTGGAACTACATTATTTCATAAAATTGTTACCATGTTAATACTTAACGTATGTCAAATTGGAACCATTAGAACAATTATATGTCCAATCTGTTTTTTTCCAGTTGACCATTCTTCTGGCCCTACAAGAATCTTTTGTACGTAGAATTTAATTTAATTTAATTTAATTTAATTTAATTTAATTTAATTTAATTTAATTTAATTTAATTTAATTTAATTTA
>JAEANM010025469.1:0-10935 GCA_017656035.1 Myanophis thanlyinensis | reverse complement strand
TCCATCTTCTTTTTCATCTTCACGACTTTTCTTTTGTTCAACCATCACAGGTGAAATTTCCTTCCGTTTTAATCCTTGATCTCCCATTTAAGTACTAACCAGATTTGACTCTGTTTAGTTCTTTGAGATCAGCCATAGCAATGAACAAAATCTAGGATAATTGCTCAAATGAATGTGACCAATTTTGATCACTTTGTCCTTAGGGAAACGTAGTGGATGTGTGCCTGTATGTATCTATTATTTTTAGCTAGTTTAAATTAGCCTTTAATTTCTTGCAGAACTTTGGGTTGGGAAATTTATTTGCGTTCAATCAACTTTTTATTATATTGTGCATCATTTGTGTTTGTTAGGTTTATCCAAATATGCAGTTTGTTTTTATTCAGTTTGTCTGTTTAAAGAAAGAACCTCCCTAATTTTACAAAACTAGGATTTTTACTGACCAACTGAAGAGACTTGTTTTTTAATCACCGGCATTGGGTTTTTTTTTATTGAGAACCTGGTTTTAGTACTGACCTGCCTCTATGTAGACATTTGTTGCTTATTAATAATTAGCCAGCATGACATTAGAAAATGAGCGATTCACTGACAGGAGTAAATGGAAATAAATTAGTTTGCTTGTCAATATTTACTTCAGTCTTTAATATCAGGGGAAAAAATACATTTTTGTATTTGTACTTGGCTGTACCTTCATTGTAGTCAGGGATTAATATGAATGAAGAATGTAGCTTCCTCTTCAAAGTCCTGAGATTTGTCAGTAAATGGGACCTTAAGGAAAAGTGTGCTGTTTGGCATGCTGCAGCTACTGATAGCAGCTCCTTGAAGAGATGTGTAGCTAACTGAATATTGTAACTTTTTTCTTACACTTCCTGTATTGAAATTAAACACCAGTGTTGCATTAATAGTTTGGGGTAGGGTTTCTTCCTCCTTGAAACAGATACAACACACCACAACACGCACATTTTTTGGATTAGAAATCACACTTCACCTGTCCTTCAGAAAATACTATAGATACTTTGTTCCCTTGTTTTTACTTAAACTTCTTTTTTTCATTTATATTCTTTTGGATGAAAATAACAAAGAAGTACTGAAAACTACACTTTATTTCAACATATACAGTAGAATTAATGTTTGTTAAAAATTAAATATCACTACTGTTAGTAGCGTAGACAATGCTTTAAATTTAAAACATCCAAAAACTGAAACAAATGTTTCAAATTGCTTCTTAATATGATTATTCGGAACTGTGTTCTTATTTTTTTTTCTGACATCTTAAAAATTGTAATATGGAAACAACTTTTGAAGTTTAGTAGGAGCCACATTCAAGTTTTTGGGGGAGCTGCTTGCCGTTCTGAGATTATACACTGACCTGTTAGATTGTATTTCAGTTGAAATGGCTTTGGATTGTTAAAAGCAGCAATGTTGGTTTGTGGAACTGAATGGTTAGTTATCCTCTGGCATCTTTTCCTGTAATTAAATGTTCTTATAGAATAAAGATCTTCCCTTTCTTGAGAATAAGCATAATCCTTTCCCAGACTTCTTTAAGTCTATACTTCTACTTGATTTTGCAATAAGTAATTTAAGAAACACCTCATTACCATTCTTACAAGTTAATTACAACATTGTCAATTAAAAGTGCTTATTACTTGGCTGATCTGCAAGCACATTTGTAGTTTCAGAGTTGTTAAAACTCTGGTCTGATAAAGTAGTTGTTCTTTTATCTTGGTGAAGAAAATAAGGATCTTGGTAATGCACTTCTTAAGGTAACTATCTTCTGTCCTGCAGCAAAAAAGAACATTGCTGATAGTATGCAAAAGTCAGCTTTCCAGAACAGGGTTTTTAATATAACCCAACCTTCAAATCATCCTGGTTTGAGGCTAAAGCATACCTGATGTAAGGAGCAAGTAACAAGGAACAGGAGTTTAGTTCAAAGCACTTGAACATGCTACCTATGCACAAAAATATGATCTACTAACTGGTTAAGGCAAGAGCAGCAGAATTCAAGGGGGTCTCTTGTGAGAATGGAGCAACTCCAAATTTATGGTGCACTTGATCCCACTACCCTTGAGCACATTTCTACACCTGGGAAATACTGAAATACTTCGTGTCCTGGAAAACTTACTGTCCAGCAAAGATGATGAAGAGAAATTGAAGAATTCACTTTTTTATTTGCTTACACACAGTAGACAGAATCTTGCAGATTAAATCCTTAACTACTATGCCCTGGGAGATTGTAAGGAGTGGCTTTCCTTATTTTCCCTCCTCTGTCTTCTATGTAGCTCTGGCCTGTGCTGTCTCTTGTCTGCCCCTTTTCTGGAATGTGCTCTTTTCTGGGAAACTGCTACTTCACTACCAACTTCCAGATCAGTATGTTCCAGGAAAAAAATAAAGGATCATCCCTGTGGAATACTGGACTGCTTTACATTTATTTGGCAACATAAGGATGCATTCCTTCATTGTTCTGAGATTGAGCAGTGAAATTACCCTTGCATTACTAAAAGTATTGCCTGATTAACCTAGCATTTTAGGGAAAGATTCTTCTGTCTGTGCCCTTATTTATTTATATCTCGCCTGTATTATTTTTATAAATAACTCAAGGAGATGAACATATCAAATATTCCTGCCTTCTACTATTTTCCTCACAACAACCACCTTGTTGTGAGGTGAGTTGGGCTAAGAGTAAGTAATTGGCCCAAAGTCACCCAGCCAGCTTTTATGGCTAAGGTGGGACTAGACTTCAGTCTGCTGGTTTCTAAATTAACACCTTCATCACTAGATCAAATTGGCCCTTTTCATGTGCCCTCTGAAAAATTGTTGTAGGAAAAAGGGCTTTCTGAATGTACTTGGAAAGAAGCAATTATTTCATGAAATGAATTTCCATCTACCATAACATCATTGATAAAATATGCTATTCTTGTATGTGCAATTTTATGTGGAAGTCTCAATGCATTTTTCATTTTATTAACCAAACTCATTGGTAACCATAGATCTTACAGGTAGAACCTTATTAAAGAATCAAGATGAATAAAATGCTTCTTATAAAATAAGGATGTACATTTTAATTACTAAGTAGGTTAATTCTTAACAAAAATCAATGCATAAATCAGAAAAAAAATCTGTTTTTAAGATAACTTTTTTTCAGAGAAAATATTTGCAGATAAAAAATAACGGGAAACTTAAATGATTGGCTCTGTGGGTGTGTTGTGCAGTGCACTCTTAACGGCTAATATCAGATTTCTGGGGGAGTTTCCTGAATGACTCAGTTGAACAATAAATACCGGTATTGATTTTTGTATGCAGATCTCCACTACTTGCTTTTGAAGAGCTAATAAACTCTTCTGTAGTAGCATAACTTTTTCCTTGCAATATGATCATTCTTCAGTTTGAGGACATTAGGATCATAATTAGTTTTAACAGCTGTTAGTTTCCACATTTTTTATTATGCCTCTGAATTCATTGCGACTTCTTTGGGTGTCCTGCTTTAGAGTGAAAAGTGTATTTCGTTTCTCATTATGTAAAGGCTGGATAATTGTGTGGAAAAAGACTTCAAATGTGATGCTAAGTATTATTTTGGTGATATTTTAGTTGAGCTTGTTTTACAAATTTGTATTTTGGTTTGGACTTTTCCTTTTTTTTAAATTAGACTTTTCTCCAGCAATTTTGCTGCCCTCAATTTTGCAAGCACATGCTATTTATTTGGCATATAAAGAGAGGAACTAAATGTTTTAGATACTGAGTGGTATCTAAATGGCATTAGAATAGATATTTTGCTGCTGTTATTACATTATCAAAATTATTGTAAAGTGTTGCTGACAAGGGAGGGTTTATCAATAGCTGTCCTTTTCAGCCCTTTGAGATAGACAAGATCAGGAAATAGACTCCATAGGAAAAGTAGAATTATGCTTTATTGAGAGAGGCTATACCAGTGTTGGCAAACCTTTTACTTACCAAGTGCTGAAAAGTACGCGCTTTGCACGTGCCATCTGCACTTGCATGTGGCTCCTCGACGTGCGCATGTGCAACCACACCATCTGTGCATGCATACAGCTTCTGCATGCACAATGCATGCACGCTGCACGCAGGCACACATGAGCAATCGCATGTACATGCGCAGGAGGGCTCTGAAGACCAGCTGGGTTTCCTGCTGCAATCACGTGTGCATGCACGGCGGAGGCCCAAAGATCAGCTGGGTCTGTGCAATCGCATGTGCAAGCTCAGCTGGAGGTAAGTTGGCCAACAGCTTGTGTGCCCAGCAAGATGGCTCTGCATGCCACCTGGGGCATCCGTGCAATAGGTTCGCCATTATGGGGCTATACTAACAGAGTCAACTAGTTTGATTGTGCTTATCCCCTCTTTCCTCTTATACACCAGTTAGGTTTAGGTAATGATTTTTTATTTTTGAATATTGCTATAAGGCCATTTCTATAGCTGTACACCAGCTGATCCAGTTTAGATGTGTGTTGGTGTGGGACCTAGAGGAGAGTTTTGCCTGATTTTTGCAGTGACAGATAATGTTTGAGGGACTGGGGGCTACAATTGAGCTTTCAGGAATCCATTACAATTGTAGGATAAAACTTTTAGAACCATTTGAAGAATGATGTGGGGGGGGGGGGAGGGTATGATCAGTATGAAAAATGAAAGAAAATTCTGTGACCCAAACTCTCCTATCCCTACCTTACCTATAAAATCATCCAACAGTCTGAAAAGCTGTGATTTTTGCCTATTACTGGCAGCAGGCAAGGAGTAAGGTTGAGAGTGATTTGTCTCCTAGATGCCTCCCACTTCTATTCTTATCCTTAAACAATAACAACCTTCTGAAATTCAGACTTTTGCTCTTGGCAGTATGAACTTGAAGTACTGTGGTGGAGAACATATTTCGGATACAGGTCGCTCTTCCTGAATTATTGAGATATAATATGGAATCCTTAGAGCAGTGTTTCTCAACCTTGGTGACTTTAAGATGTTTGGACTTCGACTCCCAGAATTCCCAGCCAGCTTTGAAGAAGTCCAAACATCTTAAAGTCACCAAGGTTGAGAAACACTGACTTAGAGGAATATTTAAGCTCTTATTTTAAATAGTTATCTTGTGAGAGATGTACAGAAAAGCTATTTTGATAGGCTATATTGCCATTACATAATATTAGAACAAATCTAACTAGTGATCGCCTAACAAGGGTAATAGCTGTCTTTTGAAGTATCCTAAATCTCATTTTTTCCCCACACTGCCTCAAAATGTTTAAAGTACCCATTTGACTTTTAATCCAAAGCAGCATTTAATGAAATAGCATTGGACAGAATCTATGATATAAAAATATATTCATTCTCTGTTATGCAGCCAAGCTGCAGGTGGCAGCAGAATACTTTCTCTGGCAAATTGGTATATTTTTCCCCCAAATATTGAACTATCCAGCTTAAAGAATTAAAAACACAAGACAAACTTTTTAATTGTTCCTATGCATCAAATATCATTGTGTAGATTTACAAGTCCCCTAAAACATACCGTAGTTCTATACTGACATTTTACTTAGTCCATTTCTTTCTTGTCCTTCATTGCCTATTTATATATATATATACCACAATAAATAACAGCTAATGTATCCCTTCCCTTTTTATGTAACACAGAATAACTGTAAGATATGTCTATATAGGAATTCAAATATTTAGACTTAATTTTGACTTTGTTATGAAGAAGTATGCATTAAAAAAGAAATTAAGGATATAAGGATAGATGGTAGTCTGTTGTATAATTGCCATGATTAAAAGTAGAGGGGTTCATAAGTAATGACGTGTTATATTGGTTGTAAATGAAAGTTAAC
Source organism: Myanophis thanlyinensis (assembly GCA_017656035.1). Taxonomy (NCBI): domain Eukaryota; kingdom Metazoa; phylum Chordata; class Lepidosauria; order Squamata; family Homalopsidae; genus Myanophis; species Myanophis thanlyinensis. Next base: position 5,122 of record JAEANM010025469.1, on the reverse strand, counting down.
AGTGTCTGATACTCCTTTCAAAATTGTGTACATATTATATATAGAAGATAAAGAAATGTGTAATGTTAGGGCTGGGAGAGAGCCTGGAGATAATTAAGTTCTCCTTCACAGGGTAGGTGTTTGCCATCCCATTTTGTCTTGTTTGTAGAGTGATTATTATATTTTTCATGCTTCATCCAAATCATCACAAATAGATCGAATAGCACAGAACAGAATAACTTTATTGTTACTTTGAATGTACAGTACACTAATCGGCATACATTAAAATGAAATTTCATTGCATACAGCTCTCAAAGGATCACCACCTCCAGTATACACTACATAAACATGACAAAATACAGAAATACAAAATTATGTATATACCCACATATATTGTATGACACAGAAACAACACAGCCTAGTTCGGATGTATACATGTATATGGCGGGGAAAACAAATCTTGCGAGTTTACCAGATGGATGGCCTAGGCCAGTGGTGGCGAACCTTTTACTTACCGAGTGCCGAAAATAGCTTTGTGTGTGCCATCTGCACTTGCGTGTGGCTCCTTGTGTGCTGCATGTGCAATCATACCATCTGCAGATGCATGCAGCTTTTACACATGCAATGCACATGCACTGTGCACAGGCACTCCTGCACACATGAGCAATCACATGCATACACAGCGGAGGCCCAAAGACCAGCTGGGTCTCTGTAATCACACATTCATGCTTGCACAATTGCATGTGCATGTGCATGCTCAGCTAGAGGTAAATTGGCCGACAGCTTGTATATCCAGCAAGATGGCTCTGTGTGCCACCTGTGGCACCCATGTCATAGGTGTGCCATCACGGGCCTAGGTCCTAGGGAACAAAGCTGTTACAGAATCTGGAAGTCCTGCTAGAAATACTTTGAAACCTCGTCCCAGAAGGGAGCAACAGAAACAGACTGTAAAGTGGGTGTGTGGGGGTCTCTAACAACGAGATCAAAGCACATAGCACTTATAGGGCTATAACTAAGCCTTTGTTATCCAACCTTTCCCTTCTGTTTCTCTTGAGATATTGACATGAAATTGTTCAGTCAGCTCTGTAGCTGTAGCATAGTCTAGCATCATTTTGCCATTTTCAGTACTGTATTAAGATCCCATAGGAGAGTTTGTTGAATTCTTTATTGAAATCATGGTATATTTTTGTAATTGGATTGTCATCGCCAACTAATTGACTACCTTACCAGAAATGAGAGGAGGAGGGGGAGAGAGCGCGAGAGATGGTTTGGCATGACCTAGTCATGTTAACACTATGCTGACTCCCTCCAAGTAAGATATTCTTATGTGAATAGCCAAAGTGTTTCCATCTGGATGCATGATTACTGTACATTAGATACTATCTTGAAAACTCTACCTTGATTTTATTGAATTAGGTTCTAGAAATCTCAATTTCTGTATTGAAAAGTATTCTATACATCTGAAAAGAAGGCCAGGATAAACAGGATATATTCTGTAATAACTGTGAAGTTTACAGAAGGATAGATTTTTGTAGCAGACCAATAAAGAGAGATGTAACACCTAATGGCTAGATGGAAAATAAAGAAAAAAAAACCTGAATCAGTTCCATTGTGACACCATATAATAAGGAAAATGTCAATATTTTTCTATTTATGTGAACCTGTGATCAAGTATACGAGCATTGTGAGATTTTCATCATTCTATTTTGGAATGTTAAATGATTAACTTGGCAAATGGTACAATTTATATTTTCTGACAAGGTTCACTACTTGCAAAAGCTTCTCTAATGATATTTCCTCATTTTAATTGAGAAGAGTTCTGCAGAGAAATTTCATAATCATTATTCATTTTCAGGGAGTTAGATGCAGTATTTAGGATCTGACTGCCTCTCTGGTTAAATATATTAATACTCATTGATAAGTTGGATATTAAGTAACAGTGATACTATATTGTTTTTATTCCTTTGCATATAGGAGCAGTATCTTCACAGATGCAGAGACAATGAAATGAAGGACTTTCATTTTTTCTTCATTTTTGTTTTCAGAATAACTAAATTGTACTTTTTTCTCTTTAAACCCTTTTTTGTAAGAAAAAATGAAAATAGGAATTTTGGAGCTGGGCAGTATTAAAATATACTGTGTGTAATAAATATTTTTCTTTGACGTATCTGTGACTTTAAAGCCAAATTAAAACAAATTATTCCAATATTAATATAGTTACTTTGGTGACTTTTTAAATAGTCTTTGTCAAATGTGATTTTAATCCTTCTACCCATTAAAATTTTGTAAGGCAGCTACGGTTTTTAAGTTATAATGTTTTTAAAGCTTTTTTTTTACTTTATGTAAGCATAAAAGTCATCACCAGTCTTAGCTGGTGTCAAAAACATCTAAAAGAGTTAATCCTGTTTAGTACTCAGGTAGGAGACCCATAGGAAAATCCTGTGACAATAGACTAAATAGGAAAGCTAAAAGAGACACCTTAGATACAATGTTTCTCAACTTTGGTGACCTTAAGATGTTTGGACTTCAACTCCCAGAATTTCCCAGCCAGCAAAGTCCAAATATCTTTAACATCGCCAAGGTTGAGAAACAATTACTTCAAAGTTGTTGTCAAAACAATATGGACATGTCCATAGACATTCTGTGCCCACAAGTCAAATTCAATACAAGGAAGTCTTCTCTTAATCATAGAGCCGAAAAAGGGACACTTTAGAAGAAAATATATATAGGTCAGGGTTGAACTGTGAAGTCCTCTGTACTGTCTGAGGTGATTATTGGTGGACAGGCATTTCATTATCCAATTAAGTAGTATCATCAATGCTAGTGGTGCTATTACCAATCGGAATTTATATATGTATTACTTCAAATTCAGAACAAAATAGTTCCAATTATTGAAATGTTACATGTTGGCTCTGTCCCAATAAAACAAAACTTGAAATGGTTCCATTGTTTCCTCTATTATTATTATTTTTTTAAAAAAACCTTGCATTCTTGGCTGATTTTTTTCTAAGTTGTTTTAGCAAGTAATAGATTATTTCCTCATTCTGCCACTAAACATAATCAAACTATAACTGGCTTGTGGCTTTCTTGCTGTTTTTTATTTATTTTTGTTGGGTTTTTTTTGTTCGTTAGTTATCCAAGCAAGTCCATCAAAAGAGCAGCTTGTGTATTTTCTATACTAAAGATCTGGCTTGCCTCTGTTCTCTAGTTTTTAAAAATGCTGCAAATGAATAATAGTAATACAGACAAAACAAAACTATTTCCCTGAGCTCTGTATACCATTGAGGTGTATAGTGCACAATGGTAAAGTTGGTCCTTGCTTACCAGTCACTTGTTCAGCCTGTGGTCAGAGTTATAGCAGCTGCTGAAAAAGGAGACTTAAGGCAGGGCCTCAAAATTGCAGCCATCATAGTGTTCCTACAGTCTAGGGTGACCAACCATCCTCTTTTGCCTGGACATGTCCTCTTTTTACATCCAGTCAGGGGCGTCCAGGTGGGTTTTATAAATTTATAAAACGGACTGGATGTAAAAAGTAGAGATGTCATGTCCAGGCAAATGGGGAAGAGCGGCTCTGGCAAGACGAGCATGTGCTCCATCACGCTTAGAAATCCCGCGATGGAGGCATGTTCGTCTTGCGGGAGCCGCTTTTCCCCATCAGCAGCACCTGGGTGGCGGGAGAAGAGCTGCTGCGAAGCTGCGCCTGCCCCCGCCCCCACCCCCCGCCGCTTGAGAATAAGTACAAGATAAGTAAAGACTATTTTTTTCTCGTCCTCTTTTTTGGAAATCAAAATATGATCACCCTACTACAGTCATGCAATTGCAATTCAGGTCCTTGGTAATTGAATTTTATGATAATTATGGCATCCCACAATCATATGATCACCATTTGCAATCTTTGCTGCTGACTTCCAACAAGCAAAGTCAGTGGGGAAGCTAACAGGAAGTTGCAGGTTTCAGTTATGTGACATCATGTTTAAAGCATAGGTAATGTGCTTAATGCCCACAATCAGCATTGACATCATAAATCAGTGTGGTCACATAGCATTTCATTTAACAACTGTGTCACTTAGCAATGGATTGCCTGGTACAAACTTTCGTCAATACAAGACTACCTATATTTGCATATTAGGAGCAATAAGGCAAAGCAAAACTTTTTGCTGCTTTAAATACTTTTGCAGTTTAACAAGACACAAGAACACACAGTGTAAAAGTTCAGTACAACAGTTCGGGGAAAAGAAGCCATGCTGTTCACTTTATAACTTAAACCTCAGCAGCCTTAATAGCACTTGCTATTTTCAATGACAGAGAATTTTAAAAACAAGAGTAACTTCTAGCCAAGCAGGCAGATGGCTGCAAGCAGTCATGTATCTATTTGGAAACATTAGCAGAATAGATTTTTATTGTAGCTCTTTATCTCTGAGCCAAGTGCTTAATGATAACTGCTTTTTCCTAATATTCCTCTTGCCCATTTCACCTTACCCGGAGTCAGCCAGTTGTAGGTGGAACAAGTCAGTCTGTGCTGACTGGCTAGCGTGAAAGATTAAAGCAAATTGAAAACTGCCATGCAAAATTTCATTTGGAATACCCAGAACAGCCTGGACCACTCAAAACAAAACTGTTTAAAAAACCAAGATTTGTTGAAAGATTAAAGTCAAATCCTTGGAATACCTATAATTTTGTGTTAAAATCTGAAACTTTTTAATAAATTTTAATAAAGTTAATTTATTGGTAGTGGATTATTTTGGTCCGTGGAAAATGCAGACACGGTTACCTCAGTTTTCACTTCCTCTTCTGTTTTGAGTCTTCCAAATCTTTTCTTTATTAAAGGAGTAATTTGATATACTGATTCATTTTGATAACATTGAAGAAATTGCCATGTTTTTCTCCATTTTCCATAATTCACCGGATTGAATTGACTATTTGTTTTTGATCAGGGGGGTCAAACTCGCAGCTTGTGGGCCAGATGCTTCACATGCTGGCCATATCCACGCCCGGTTTAGCGAAGGGGGAAAAGATGTAATATGTCATGTGACAATGCTGTGACAACATGAGTTTGACATCCATGTTTTAAATCAGGGGTCTTCAAACTTGGCAATTTTGTGACTTGTGGACTTCAACTCCCAGAATCCCTCAGCCAGCAAAA
>JAEANM010025468.1:0-10935 GCA_017656035.1 Myanophis thanlyinensis | reverse complement strand
TAGAGAGAGAGAGACAAATGGACAAACAGACAGACACTAGAGATATTTTGGGTAATGTGATGCAATATATTAATTGGCCTAAATTACACTTCTTTGCTTCTCAGTGCCTTGATTAAGAGGAAGACATTTTTTAAAAAAATCATTTTAAAAAATGACAATTTCATCATACCAAACATTAGCAAAATGCCATCCATATTATAAATCCCAGAAATCTGATATTGGTCCATTATGTAAACCAGGGTGCATAATCTATGGCAATTTATCTTGGGACAAGTAATTTTGCAGATTCCATGCTGAACTGAAATGTAATTAGAGATGGACAGAGAAATCAGGATATGGAAAAGAAGTTTGACGGCAGGTTAAATTAATGCCAATGTTCCTCATTACTACTCCTACTTGTGTGAGAAATAATTAAGAAGAAGATAGAACACACCATCATTTATGTATTTTAAGGTGAAAAAGATCAAGGTAATGTTAGCTTTTCTGTAAGCCCTTCTTCTGTTACAGTTCTCTTGAGGAGGTAATTAAAGTCAGGTTTTTTCGCCCTAAATTGGACCAGTGTCTCATACTTTATTAAAATCAACCTATTTCTAAATTGGATTGACCTCTTCTACTTCAATGGCCACAGAGGAGGTAATGCAAATCTATTGACCCAGAGAATAGTCAAAGGTGATTCTTTTTGACATCAGTACATCTTAAGTTTATTAACCAAGAACATCTGACACCTTGCCAGAAGTTTGCATATTTCTCTAAAAACCAATCCTATTCTCTGCCAGTTTCTGCGGGATGATTTTTAAAATACTTTTCTTCTGTGGAACATGTTTCAGTTTTGCCAGCTTATTCTTAGGACCATGGAGAAATTCATTTCAAATTCTTTCTTTTTTGTATATATATTTATATCTTTAACATATAAATCCTGGCGTGAACAGCATGTTGCCAGGTGCCATTTTATTTTTGTACAAACAAAATCATATTGAACACATTTAATAATATTGCTTCTATTGTTGGATTAATCAACATTTCATTTTAACCATATTAACGGCAACTCCTATTTTCTAGATATTCCTCCTTTCGGTGCAAGTAAAATCTTGCTCCTCTCAATTCATTTTGCCCCTTTATAATATTCTAATAATACCAATAATAAAAATAACATGCTTTTATCCCATTGTAATCATCCTTCTATTACTTATATAACATTATTAATCATATGCATTGCCCTACATATGTTCTTTCTGAGGTGTTTGGGAAAATTTAGATTTTTTGCTGGAGGTGGAGGTGTGGCTTTCTGGAAAGCCTCTTTCCATTCCTTTGTAATTCCCTCATTGCCCACCCTTTCCAATCTTCCATCCCCTTCCCACATGTCTTCCCTTGGGATTTTAGGATGAGATGGTAGGATGCGAGGAAGGCTATAGACCTCCAGACAGAAGATTGGTCAATGAAAGGTAGGACACCTGCTCATCATGCAAGATAGCAATAGCATTTAGACTTATATACTGATTCACGGTGCTTTACAGCCCTCTCTAGATGCTTTGCAGAGTCTTGCTCCCAATAATCTGGGTCCCCATTTTACCGGCCTTGGAAGGATGGAAGGCTGAGTCAACCTTGAGACCTGAACTGCCATACTGCTGGCAGCCGGCAGTCAGCAGAATTAGCTTGCTGAAGATATGATCATCAGCCTGATGAAAGCAGCATTATGGCATTGCTGTGTTAAGAGTGGAGGGATGCAATAGGTTTTACTACCGGTTAGGTGAGGGTGCATTTCGCGCTTATTTATTTCATTACTGTCTTCCATCATTGAGATCCTTGGGATTGTGTATTAGAAGCTCTAAACCAAAGGATTAAGGTTATTGATATTCAACTGGATTGCACAGTTCTTCTTAAGGTTTTGTTTTGTTTTTTAATTATTCTTCTTCTTCCAGGCTGGTTCAATTTCCATGCTGCTTATAATTCATTGATCCCAGTCAATTAGAGATTGCTTTGTTCTTTCTCCACCCCCTTCCTTCGCCTGACTAGTCTCCCACCTCTTTTTTATGAGCTGCACGGGTTGCCAGGTTGCTTCCAAGTGCAGTTCAAGGGGCTGGCATTACCGATGAAATCCTACACGGCAGAGGCAGCCTGCTTACTTGAAAGGCTGCCTGTTTCCCGTATCATCTGGCTCATTCGATCTGGCAAGACTGGCAGGTGCCTTCCAGATTCTTCCGATTAAATGATCATCCTGGTTGCTCTTCTCTGCCCTCTTTCTAGAGTCTCAACATCTTTTTATAGTGTGATAACCAAAACTGGATGCAGTTTGTGGCAACCCTGGAAGCAGGCCTTCACCTGCCTTTTGGGATGAATTGTGATCTAGAAGGCCCCATTCTGGTGTAACAAACAGATTAAGAGTCGGAAGGGACCTTGTAGGTCATCTAGTCCAACCCCCCAGCCAAGCAGGTGACGCCACCACCACTTCTGACAGATGGCAGTCCAATCTCTTCTTGAAAGCATCCAGTGATGAAGCTCCCACAACTTCTGAAGGCAAAGCTGTTCAGTTGGTTGATTGTTCTCACTGTCAGAAATTTTCTCATTTATAGGTTGAATCTCTCCTTGATCAGTTTCCACCCATTATTCCTTATCTGGCTGTCAGGTGTCTTGGGAAATAGCTTGACCCCTTCCTCTCTGTGGCAGCCCCTCAAATATTGGACGACTGCTCTCCTGTCTCCCCTGGTCCTTCTCTTCCCTAGACTAGCCAGGCCCAGTTCCTGCAACTGTTCAGTGTATGTTTTAGCCTCCAATCCCACTAATCATCTTGGTTGCTCTTCTCTGCACTCTTTCTAGAGTCTCAACATCTTTTTATAGTGTGATAACCAAAACTGGATGCAGTAATCTAAGGCTTTATAGAGTGGTATTAATACCTCACTTGATCTTGATTGTATCCCTCTGTTAATGCAATTTAGGATTGCATTGGCTTTTTTGACTGCCACTGCACACTGCTGGCTCATATTTAGCTAGTGTCATTTAGAATAGGAGTCTCCAACTCCCAGTCCAAGGATTGGCACTGGCCCACAGCTTGCCAGCAACTATGCCACGCAAACAAATGAAGCCCCATTTGTGGGATGTAGCCAGCATGCAAAACCACGTCCCTTTCAGTCCGTGGAAAAACCTTTCTCCACAGAAGAGATCCATGGTGCCCAGAAGGTTGGGGGCCACTGATTTAGAAGGATGTTAGCCATTCCAGGCAAACTGGACAGGAAATATGAGTAGACGAGCTAACTCTACTTTGTTATAAGGCTAGATGGATATTCCTCAACGTACGATCCCAATCGAACCCAGAAATTTATGTTGCTAAGTCAGAAATTGGTTAAGGGAGTTTTGCCGTTTTACAACTTTTCTCGCTACATTTGTTAAGTGAATCACTGCAGTTGTTAAATGAGTCACACGGTTGTTAAGGGAATCTGGCTTCTGCATGGACTTTGTTTGTCAGACAGTGGCGTGAAGCCGGGACATTGCAACCGTCATAAATAGGAACTAGTTGTCAGGCATTCCAATGAAAATCACGTGGCCATGGGGATGCTGCAATGGTCATAAGGGTGAAACATGGTTATAAGTCACTTTATTCAGTGTCATCGTAACTTCCAATGGTCACTAAATGAACTGTTTGTAAGGGCTTGCCTGTATTAACAGAACGATGCAAGTCTGAAGGTGCAAAATTCCAGCCGCCACTTTGAAACTGTTAATCCATCCTTTCCTGAATTTCATCCTCTGACTGTTAAGTCACTGGGGGTGCCTGACTCTCTTATCTGATGGTTTCCTAGGCAGCATCTCTTCCCCTTGTCACCCAAGATCTTGAAAACCCAGCTCTCTACCCTTTGGCCAAGGAGAATGAGACTCCTTGCTTTGTGACGCTCGCTGTCTTTTATCTTTTACATTTTCTTGGTTTGGTTGCAATTCCTTTATTTGATTGCTGCGAGCTGCCAGAGGCACTGAGATCTCAGACAGGGTACAAGTTTAATACACGAGTATTACGGTTCGTTGCGGAGTCAGCCAAATGTTTAAACTGGATTTGGCATTTTTATCTACCTATTGAGTCTTTTCCGAGGACCTGGGTGAGGCAGATACGGAAGTTCGATGGTATTATAGATTTATTTCTTTACTTAGCGTATTATGGCATATCATACACAAACCAGTAACATATATTAGCATTTCATCTGGGTTAGTAGAACCCAATAAAATATAAATGTTAAAAAGGTCTATGTTCAAACATCAATGTCCAGGCTATCTAAACATTAAAGTGCAATATTGTTTATATTAAACAAAAATCAGATACTGGATCGGTAGAAGCTCTCAGCTCACAGCCGGTCATGATGTGATCCACAGTTTGACATGGGACCCCACAGTCACACTGAGGAGAGGATACCATGCCCTATTTTTACAGAAAATCCCAGCAGTTGGCGTGTGAGGTGCAAATCCTATTCAGGATTGTCCACTGCTGACATGGTAGTTATGGGGTCATTTATATTTCTATTTATTTATTTATTTTGTGTGTTTGTCAAACATGTACAAGATAGCAGGCATAGGTATAAACATAAGCATAAACAAAGGGAGTAAGTACAGATAAACAGGGACAGTAAGACAGGGACAGTAGGCACGCTGTTGCGCTTATGCACACCCACTTTATGGACCTCCCTAAAAGGTTTTCCCTATGCAGCAATGGGGAAACCATAAAGTAAAACCATAAGCCAGGTTTTATTATGCTGTCTATTTCATACTTCTACAGATGTAGGGCTGATAGCCTTAAACCAATTCATCCCAGCTGGTTCTATTTCTACTTTCAGATACACGTGATTCTGTTACTTTAAGTGTAGTCAAATTTTGCTGCTATACTGTATGTATATATATATATATATATAACTAACACATGTAACTGCCTAAGGATATGCCTAATTAATTTTGTGATTAATACTTTCCTGCACACAAGTTATTTGTTTATGGTATCAAATTTTATTACATACTTGTTCACTGACCGCAACAAAGGTTTTGTTCTATTTAGAGCCAGGCCTCCCATGAAGCCGAAGGAAACAGCTACCTTGAGGAGCAAACTGAGAGGCAATGGGAATTGATTTCCTCAACCTTGGCCATCTGAAAATGAGTGTAGACTTCAGTTCCCAGAATTTCTCAGCCAGCTTTCTGGGAGAAGAAGTCCATGCATCATCTACATGTTGCTGTGGTTGAGAAAGAAGGCGTTAAAGCAAGGCTCTCCAAACTTGGCAACTTTAAGGCTTGTGGACTTCAACTCCCAGAATGCCTCAGCCTGCCATGCTGGTTGGGGAATAGTGGATGTGAATTGTTGGGGAATATCTTTGCTAAGGGGAAGATATTCCCAACCACTGTGAGAGTCGATTGCTTTCCACGTGCAACGAAGTTGAGAACAAGGCATGTAGAACAACTTAGAGGCTCCTGGTAAGGAAGAAGAGTTGGCTCCAATGAACACATGGAAATGGGCCCTTCTCCTCCATCAAATAATGTTCAGCTGCTTTTGCTCTATTCACTTTAAGTGATGGTATCCAGTGAATGATTTCTCTTCTGTTTTCTTCAACCAAGGTGTTCCAAAGATCAGGAACAAAAAAAAACCCAAACGTATGTATCAGAAGTAGGTTTTAACTAGTGGACCGTATTTTTCTAGAAATTGAGAATTTTAAATTTCAACTTCTACTTTCAACTTCTACTCTATTTTCTTGAATATTTTCCAGCTGGTTGCCAAAAGTCAAGTCAAAAGGGTGAACAGTCAGTGGCCTCTAAGCCAGCAATGTAGAGTCCATAGAATCACCTACAATTGCTAAGTGATTCTTGGAGGAAATCAGCTGGCACCGAGGGTCAGAGTTAAATGTGTCATCGGCTTAGAATCCTTACGTTGACACAAACGATTCAAATCCAACCCCTAATGAATTATGTTGTCCCTTATCTGATGCCAGTTTAGTGTTGGACTTTAGTTGACTAGATTCTTGTGTATAGGCTTGAATAAATCTTCTGGGCTGCAACTTAACACATGGTCTTGATTTTTTTGGGATTGACAGCGATCTCTTTGGTTCCATCCAAAACTTGAGATAATAGTCCTTTGCTTCCCATGGCACCATGATGGAGGTGCATGGAGCATTGGGGGAAATATACCAGAACAACAGAGCTATGAGAGCACCTCCAAACAAAACAAAACAAAAGAAAAGTCAGCGTAGACCGTGCTTCCAATGGAATTCGCAGAGGAATTACTGTGTAAGCAGTGGAAAGCTGTATTTTTGTGCTGTCTTTCCTAAAGATAGAATGTATTTGGAGAAAGTGTCTCTGGAAAGCAAAAAAATAAAATAACATAAAAGCTGAGCAACTGTGAAGATGGATTAATGTTAGCCAAAGGGGACCTTTGAATTTAGAGCAAATCTTAAACAGCAGGAGCTGAAGGAGCTGCACAACAGGGGAATTGAATAATTGACAAATACAAGCATAAACTGCTATGGGAGCGAAGAGCGACATGGCCTCCCCCCCCCCCCCATCCTGCTACAAAAGTGGCTTCTCCCACGTTAAAAACCGTAACTTCAATTAGGTGTATTAAAGTGTAATTCATTCAAGCTCGGGGTAGAGTTCCAGCATCAAATATAAAGGAAAGAAAGGATAAAGAAGGATATCTGAGCATGTCAAGAGCGTACATTTGTCTCTGGAAGCTCCTTGCTGGTCTGCTGTCAGATTTGAATTTTTAAATTTTAAATTTTAAACTTTTTGGTTATCTTAATTTTTTTATTTCGGCCAATCTATTTAATCTGTTTTAATTGTATTTTAACTTTTGTCAATTTTGTTTTTAGAAGGCTGCACACCGCCCCGAGTCCTTTGGGAGAGGGGCAGTATAGAAATTTTGCTATTAAATTAATTTCTCTCCTCCTGGAACAAAGCAAATTTTCCCAGATATAAAAGTTGACCCACCATTTCCTAGAGATTAGCACATTCTTTGCTTTGTTTTTTTCCCTCCCCCAAAGGTTAAAACTATAATTCTTTGCATTCCTATCATTTTTATCCTTCCTTTTAGACCGGATGGTTTTATTGTGTTAAGCCTTTTGTCCACTGAAAATTCTTTTTATTGTTCATTTTATTGTGCTTATCAAGATCCCTTGGGGAGAGAGGGAGGGAGGGAGGTGTAATCTGTACAGAAATGTTGCACAAAACACTCTCCTTCTCTCCTCTTGGATTAGGGACCCAGTAAATGGCAAAGGTGCCTATTACATTTCTAAAACCAAAGTCACTTCAAGATGAAGGGGAAGGAGGTTTCCATTGCTTCAGCGACCCTCTATGCACAAGGATGCAAAGGACCAGCTGTCTGCAAGGAATATAAATCCTTCCCTTCCCCACCATCCAGTCAGAGCTGGAGAAGCTTCTTAGATGAGAAGCAAGACGTCTTCAAGGAAAAAAAAACAAGGAAGTCCAGGTGCCTCCAGAAAAAGCACCTTTGGGACAACCACTGCTAGAAGGAACCAGTTCACAATGTCCTAACCTCCCAAAGCTGGATGGAAAAACCAAGTTTCAAAGACTTTCTGTACATCCGGGACAGTTAAATCCAAAAGAAAAAGTAAAAAAAAAAAAAAGTAGGAAAGGACTTGTAAGGTGACAGACAACAAAATGGATTGTCCTCAAAACCAGCTGGCCACCAATGTAACAGACCATTGGGGTTACATGGGAAATCCCATCCGCTTGTAACTACTTGAGGGGTGCGATGGCTCAGTGGTTAAAGAGGTTGAGCTTGGATTCAAGCCTGGGTTGGATTCAAGCACTATGTGATGGGGTGAACTCCTGTTCCTTGCACCAGCTCCTGTCCTGCCTGGCAGTTTGAAAACAGACAAATGTGAGTAGGTAAATAGGAAGGACTGTTTCAGGAATTGGGTATGGCTAGTCTAGAGCAGGGGTGGGCAATTGTGGCTCTTTTAGGACCTGTGGACTTCAAATCCCAGAATCCCTGGGCAAGGCAACCTAAATAAAATAGAGAAAACATTGTGAGGTGTAAGTTTAAGGAACCCTTACACTTTAAAATGTTTCCTCCATTTTATTTAAGTTGCCTTGCCCAAGGATTCTGGGATTTGAAGTCCACAAGTGATAAAAGAGCCATAATTGCCCACCCCTGGTCTAGAGAAAAGAAGGACTAGGGGGGACATGATAGCAGTATTCCAGTATTTGAAGGGGAGTCAACTTATTTTAAAGCGCTCCATGGCTTGGGACCCGGGTACTTACGGGACTGCCTGTTGCCACCATCAGCCTCCAGCTGACCGGTGCGCTCCTACAGGGCAGGACTCCTCGGGGTTCCATTGTCGGGATGGTGTCGTCTGGCAGCCCCGAGGGTTCGGGCCTTCTCTGTGGTGGCACCCTCCCTATGGAACAAACTTCCCCCGGAGATTCGGACCATTGCGGACCTACAGACCTTACGGCGCGCATTAGAAACCCATTTATTTCAACAAGCTGGCCTGGCCTAACACTTAACGGGGTTTTAAATTTTTTTAATTAATTATCTAAATTTTAAATTTTAAAATTTTAACTTTACATTGGGCCATCGATTTAATCTTTTGAATTACATTTTAACGTTTCCGTCGGTTCTGTTTTAAATGGCTGTACACCGCCCCGAGTTCCTTGGGAGGGGGGCAGTATAACATTTTTTTGAAAATAAATAAATAAAATAAAAATACATTTTCCAAAACACCAGAAGGCACGACAAGAAGCAATGGATGGAAAGTAATCAAGGAGAGAAGCAAGCTGGAATCCAAGAGAAACTTCCTAAGAGTGAGGACAATAAATTCGTGGAACAGATGTTGTCTTTAGAAGTTGTGGGTGCTCCATCACTGGAGGTTTTCAAGAAGAAACTGAACAGCCACCTGTCTGAAATGCTATAGGGTCTCCTGATTGAGAGGGGGTTGGACTAGAAGACCTCCAAGGTCCCTTCCATCTCTATTCTGATTGAGGTACCCCTTGAGTGGCAAGTGAACAGCGTTCTGTGTGCCTTTGGCATGACCACGTGAATTGTCTTTGCACAACGCCGGAGCCCTTGGCCCAAAAGCAGAGATGAGCACTAGCCATGTCCTAGAATCGGACACGACTGGACAGGAAAACCTTCATCCTTGTAGAATTACTTGGCTTGCCAGATTCAGGACCAGCTGTTGCAACCTCGGAGCTCCACTTTTCTTCATTCCTGCCACGGCAGCCACTCTGAGCTCTCTGAGCAGAATGAGGAGGGATGATAAATTCCTCGCTTGGCAGGGCTTCATTAATAAGTAATCCAAAGCATTTATAAATAAAAAGAGGCATTTAGACTATTCCCTGCTCCCTGAGTTACGAGAGGAGCAATTAAGGAGAAAGGCTTTAAAATGAGCCCAACCTGCTGAATCAAAGGTGCTTTAGGAAGAGGGGGGGCAGGGAGGGGGAGAGATGCTCCTGGGATTTTGATGCAGAGAGATTGTTGCCAAGGTTTGGCCTTCTGCCGCTTGCCAGCAGAGGCTGAACGGACAATCATTTATTCATAAAAAATAGGCGCATTCGGAGACGGCAGGATTAAATAGATTCTGCCTTAGTTCTTGCTGTCTCCAGTGAGGCTTCCTGATCAAGAGGAATCAATCTACACATCGGATGGGTTCATGCCCAGCGTCCTTGACCAGATGAGACAATGATCTAATGGTTGCCTTCACACCTGTTAAGGTGGATTAACTTTACGTCAGGTTTTCTGCAGCATAGCATAAGATACAAAGGGTCCCGTTTGGTTAATTGATTGCTGGATGAATTGCGTGAATGCAAAACTGCAAATGGGCACTTAGACTTATATACCGCTTCACAGGGCTTTTACAGCCCTCTCTAAGCGGTTTACAGAGTCAGCCTCTTGACCCCAATAATCTGGGTCCTCGTTTTACCGAGCTCGGAAGGATGGAAGGCTGAGTCGACCTTGAGCCGGTCAGGATCGAACACCAGACTGTGGGCAGAGTCAGCCTATATTCTAACCTCTGCGCCACCGTGGCTCAATTGGAAAAAAAGGGGGGATGACATCAGTAAACAAACAAAGAGTGTTGCGGGTGAACACAAGTTCGTCAATAATCGTGGGAGAAAAATGGCTTTTCATTTCAATGCACTTTTGTCTGTTTTTGCACTTTTAAATTATTACTCAGATGATGAAGATTCAGCTTTGGAATAGTCCTTCCCTGGATTTTACGGGTTTTTTTTTTTTTTATTATTCATGTTAAGGTAAGGTCTGAGCCTAAAATGTTCTGCAGATGTTTTTCCAAAATCAAACAATTCCGGAAAAAGAGAAAGCCGAATGAAAGTGAAATTGACAGATCTTTTCCTCTGGGAAAATGAGAAGGTATGCAGCTGCCCTGATTGCTTTCAAGGCCTTTGGATGATAAGCAGAATCAACACTGGGTTAACTGCCTCTTGTCAACCCCATATTAAGATGTTCTCGCTCACTGAAGCCTGAGAATATTGACTGTCATTTGCTAGTTGTGAAAGATTGTGTTGAGTGGCGAAGAAAAGAACAGAAGGAAGATTACACAGAAACTATCAAGAGACAGAAGGCAAATGCATTGGCAGCTAATCTCATAAATTGCAAGCCAATTGAAGTGGAGAAAAATCCTAGGGAAGGCATTTGAAATCATTGAAAGGAGATTCCACCTTTGTGAACTCGCAGACAAAGAGGCTGGGAAATTACGTTTGCCGTTTGCAAAATGTTATGATTATCCCAGAGTAATGCTAAGATCTTCTTCTTCTTCATTCTCGATAGAATCAAGATCATATGTAGCTCTAGTAGCACTTTACAAAGCCTTATTATGACCACACTTGGAATACTGCATCCAGTTATGGTCACCACAATATAAAAAAATTTCAATTTCAATTTCAAATTTTATTGGTCACATACACAATCATACATGGGTACGATATGCAGTGAAATGCTTA
>JAEANM010025467.1:0-10935 GCA_017656035.1 Myanophis thanlyinensis | reverse complement strand
CCACAACAAAACTCACAAGGCCATCACACAGCCCATTATACCAACATTAACTCCATCAACTAATCAAGAGGCAGCAGAGCAGCCAACCAGCCCAGCACACCACGCCTTCCCACCAGTATTTATAGAGAGACAGAAACTCCGGTCACACACTTCTTGCCCTGGCATGAAGCAGAAGGCACCAGCCTGAAGATGGTGAGTGGGACCTTGCCGAAATGTTACGAAGATATTCTCAAACTTACATGGGAAAAGACCCGAACAGATATATGATATATATATTTATATATCTTAGAGTGCATAAAATTAAACATAAATCAAAGTGATTTTCCATACTGTAATGTATTTCTAAAAACTTACTGCTTTATGTGAAAATCATACTTCTGTTGCTATCTGCTTAGCCCAAGAGTTTGGGATGCTAATGAATTCAGTCCCCAAACTAGGCCTTAGGTCCCCAAACTTAGGTTCCCAAAGCTTACAATGAACAGTTCTAACTCATTAAGTTCAATATGACTAACTGATACAGGAAAGCCAGTTTAGTAAAGTGGTAAAGGCATCAGGCTAGTAACCGAGAGACTGAGTTCTCCCAGCAGGGAGAAGCCACCTGGGTGACCTCAGGCCAGTCATTCACTTTCATCCCTAGGAATGTTTGCAAGCAAGGGCAAACCACTGCTTCCCAAGAAAACTGCATGGACTAATTCAGGCAATCACCATGAGTCAAAAACTGGTTTGAAGGCACCCCTTCCCAAGAAATACAATATTCCATTGTCAGTTTAAGTATAAAATAGTCATTATTCATGAATAGATTTGTATAAAATTAAAAAAGCAATTGTGTTGTTGTTTGTTCAATCAGAACAGTGCTGGGAGTAGGGAGAGATATGTTAACCAATTTTGCTTTATCACTATTTTTCTACTCAGAATTGGGCAATCCTAACTGCTTTCTGCCTTTGTTGGAATAGAACGACATATTCCACTTTTCTTACATCTATATAATTAAGCCTAGTTCAATCAGGTCTTACGGAAAACATCATGGATCCTTTTTTCCCCTCTCCCATTGGATCATTATATCATTAACATTTTTTTTTTTCTCTTTGGATGAAAGAGTGGCTAGGTCAGGCAAACGGGAAAGGTAAAGTTAAAACTGCATCTAACATTTAAATCTTTCTATAATTTGTTTTCCATATCTATTTGAAGCCTTCCTTAATTGATTTTCTTTTCAAAACAAAAACACTAAAATAAACTATAATATTATTCATCCATTGTAATTATTTGTTTATCTTTTAAGTTAAACTTGGATATTTACTCTATCCTTTTTATAATGTTTTACATTGAGTAATAATGGAATAGGTAGGATTGTAAATTAATACTTATAAAAATATGAGACACTTTCATAGTTACTTTGAAAGAGTTTGTGTCTTCAAGACCAAATAAATTATATCCTACAGTATTGAAGGAATTTGATTATGATGTAACTTAAAACTTATGTTTTAAGTTTTGTTTTTGCTTTTTTGAGAAATCCCAATGAGCATGTAAAATGCCAAATGACTGGGAGAGAGCAAAGGTTGCCCTTATATTAAAATATATATAGAGAGAAAGTTCCTTCAACTTACAGATCAATTAATCTTACAATGTTACCTGAAATATTCTAAATCATAAATCAATTACTCAATAAGTAAGTAAGTAAATAATCCATCAGTTCATCTGTAAGACCCATAAATATCATACAGTGATTAGTTTCTATTTGTCAAAAAGAAGTCTTGTTTAACTATTATTTCATTTTTATAAAATAAACTTAATTAATTATCCAATTGTTGTAGTAATAATGCATTTTGATTTCAGTAAAACGTTTCATGAATAACTTCCACAATTTTGTGATCTGTAATATGGGCTGGATTGACCCTCCCCTGGCCTAAACATGTACTCAAAGAGTGGTTATCAAACTCAAGGAAATACTACAGCTTGGAGGGCAGAATCTATATCAAATCTGCACATAACCCAGATTTGGCTAGAGCAACTAATACTCTGGAGGATGAAAAAAAAAATCAGAATAATGTTGATAAGTAAGAAAAAAATAGTTTCTGCCCACGTTGTATGGCTTCTTGTTAGGGTTCCTATCTTCTGGAATAGAAATTCATATACGGTAACTTCCACATTAATTATCTTTAAATAACATTGCTTTTAATGTTTTGGGCTTATGTTTGTTTATTTGTTTGTTTATTGGCCAAAACCAATCATAAAAGTAACATACAGCAAACATGAATAAAAAGAAAGAAAATTATAGAAAATTACATGAAATAACTCTTGGAGCTTGGAGATTTGACCACCATCAGATATATAATGAGCATGCTCATAGTCCATATGATGCAAGTTCAGCCTTTGTATCTGAACGTGGACAAGTGTGGCTTTCCTATGGAGGATTCAGTGGGTTTTTTCAGGTAATGTTTAATAGTTTTTAATTTTTTATATGGTAATGCTTAATTATTAAGCGGAATTAGATTTTGATAATTAAAAGAGGGATGGGGGCATTTAGATTAAATGAACAGGGAGTTTATATACATGTTGTTAGGTATTTTTATTTTATTGTCCTTTTGCCAATTAATAAGGAGAACTAAATATTTAGAGGTAAGTTTGTAGAAATGGTATGAAGTATGGAATGCAGTTATACTTGGTTGTATTTTAAGACACAGTGATAAAATATTGAGTATACTTGCTGGGGATTAAGGAGGAAGTTACTTTTTGCCTTCATTCATGAAGTTTCTTTTTCTTACTATTTCCCTTTTTGAATAATAGAAATAAGCCAATGGACAAGGGATGGAGGATAGTGTTCTGACTTGTCCAAACCTCCAGTTAATATAAAAGAGAACACTGGGGCAAATATACATCCTAATTTAACACCTTATAAGAAGTGGTAGGTTCAATTAAGTTGCCTAGGTAGTTACTCTTGTCTGGATGGTAGTGATATCTAGTGATATAGTTTAAGGAGACACTACTCAATAAGAGAGGCAGCTAATTTCCTCCATAGTCTTTTCCAAACTATTGAATCAAAGGCTACATTTCAAGTTACAATGTTTCTCAGTGAGATGATGTAACATAACACATCGGTCCATGGTCAAGTGATCAGGTCCAGATTAACTTACACTATTCAGGAAACAGTTGTGGAATCAAATGCAGGACCCAAAGCAAATAATCAAGGCTTACTGCAGTGTTTATTAAACAACACATGCTGGTGGGACTTCCTCCAAAGTATATTGAGAGAGACTCCACTCAACAAAGGGGTGCACTCATATTCATACATTTATAAATGTGGGAGAGACAATGCATAAGCAATAGATGATGTAAGCATAGATAGCCATGGATAAAAGATCTCAAGTTAGTATAGATAATGGAGCTCAGGTTATTTCCTGTGCCTATTTTCCTTTGGAAGCCAAAACAGAGGGGCTAAGACAGCGACACAATAGTATAGCCTTTATTGTCATAGTACATCACGTATACAACAAAATTGGTTTTAGCCTCTTTGGTGCAATCCATAACAGAAAATACAAACAACATAATCAGTATAAAGAATAATACCTATGCAAGTAATTAGGAAAAAAGAAAAAAAGAAGTCATATGTTTCTGCATGTGTGCGGAGTGATTGTGGTTGTGTTTAGGAGTCTGATAGCCCATGAGTAGAAACTATTTTTAAATCTATTTGTTTGGCTGACTATGCTTCAATGTCTTCCACCCGATGGTAGAAGTGCAAAGTGTCTCACTGACCAGGGTGTGAATCATATCTGAGTATCTTCCTTACTCTGCTGAAGCAGTGAGACCTGGTGATGTCATCCAGTGGTGTTAGAGAGCAACCAATGGTTTCTTGTGCCGAATTGATCACTCTCTGTAGTGCCTTCCTATCCACAGCAGTTAAACCAACATATCATACTGTAATGCAGTATGTGAAGACACTTTCTATTGTGGACAGATAGAAAGAGTTCATCAGCTGTTGTTCCACCTGGTTTTTTTGCAGGACTAAGGAAATAAAGTCCCTGTTGGGCCTTGCCAATCACCAGGGATGAGTTGTTTTTCCAGGTGAGATCTTGACTAATAAGCACTCCCAAGAACTTAAAGGAGGAAACCCTCTCCACACAGCCCCCCTCGATATATAGTGGGGCAAGTTCCTCTCTGTGCTTCTGGAAATCTAGTACCATCTCCTTTGTCTTAACTAGTATTTAGATGTAAGTTGTTTTTTGAGCACCATACGGATACCTTCCAGACTTCTTCCCTAAATTCTGATTTGTCCCCTCCAGTTATAAGCCCCAACACCACTGTATCATCTGCAAACTTTATTATGAGGTTGGATGGATTGGATAGGGATATGGAGTCATGTATACAGAGAGTACAGATAGGGGCTGAGCACACTGTGGGGAGCCTGTATTGCGCTTCAGGTTGGAAGATGTCAAGCTCACACGTGAAATAAAACAAGGAAGAAAACACTCATAAATGAAGAGGACAGGGTAGTGTAGGAATGCCAGACACCAAAAAGAAAAAGCATTTCCCATTGCAAATCTGTGGAATTGTTTTAATGAGATAATTAATGTTTTAATGACATAATAAAGCCTATATATTACCTTGATTTAATTAATTCCACTCATCTGAGAATTGACTTTCCCCACACAGCACAAGATAGGCTGTGGGGCAGATCCCACAAGCATTCCTCTTGAGCATCTCATCATGCTCCTGGAGGACAGCCACAACTCACTTGCTTCCTCAGGTGGAGTGGACAGTCTGTCCTGCTGCTGTTGCCCTGGTAAGATTGAAGCATCAATCCAGTTAATTACCAAACTGCTTAGGTGTACCTGAAGGAGCAAAGTGTTTATAAAAATAGTGTTTGTAGAAAATAAATATTGTACACAGGTATTCAACAGAAAGTATAGGATGGTATGATGAGCCGAAGCTGCCAGGATCGACTCCCCACATCCATCCTTTTCATGCCTTCTGGATCTGCCTTGAGAATGGGGATATAAACATTTTCATTTTACCCTGGGAAGAAAAGATGATATACTTTCAGTCTTTTTTCTCCTTCAGTAATCTCCTTCATGCCTTGATGTAGATTGCATCATGTAAGTCTTCATTCACTAATCTTCAAGAATAGGGTTTCTTAGGACTCTCAGCTTTCCTTGGTCGGAGAGAACAATATTGTGTATGTTTGGCATCACTGGATTATGAGAAAAGCAGAACCAGTTTAGATATAAAACATGGAATTCAGCACATTTCCTCACATAGAAGGCTGATTTTTATTTGTAGCTTTGTCTTTGGTAATAAAGGTGGTAGTATTTTGAAATGTTGCCGTTATAATATGTTTCATATCAGGCTACTAAACTTTTTATTGATTCATGAGAGTTAATATGTTGGGAGAACAATGAATGTTTTATCTAAAGGTCTTTCAGATTCTTGGTTTATGCAATTACTTAGAGGAACATACCCTCGTATCTGTGATCATTATCTGGTAGTAACATTCCTAAATCTTCCTCTTCCCTACCTTTTTGCTAGGAGAATCAGTGCAATTGTTTTTCACATCCTGACATTTTTTCCTTCACACCCTGGAAGGAAAGTCGTAGCCCAGAGGGTCCCCAAGCAAAGGAGATCATTACTGAATGACTCTTTAATTTCCCTCGTGCTTTTAATGGCACATGTTGATAAATTATACTTTGCAAAGTTTACCATGTTGATCATTCTATTTATCAATTAAACATTTCTTGGAAGTGTAGTTAGATCTTTCTGATTTGGCTTTTTGGTTTTATGTAGTCTCTACTATGGAAGATTGTAAGGAGCAAGAAGCTGGGATGGACAACAATATTACTCTGGTGCCTTTTGAAAGACCTGCTGTTATAGAGAAGCTGACAAGCAACATGGGAAAGCGTAAAAGCTCCACCCCACAGAAGTTTGTGGGTAAGCTTCAGATGAGCACTTTTGTTGTTTGTAGCAAAAAGGGAAGCCTATGATTAAATCCTAAACTTTTCAATGCTCACATTGGCAATTTCAGTATGGGCATAAAGCATCTGGGGGAGGGGAGATGAGGTAAACCAAGAAGATCTAGAAACTTAAAATGGCCATAGCACCAATACTGTGGAATATAATTTGTAGCGCCCCCCCCCCCGCCCCCGGAACTGGTGAATATCAATCATTCACTTTTTAATTAAAAAAAAGCATGGTTTTAGATCCTAGGAGTATGTGCAAGTTTGAAAATCTGGTGATAAAAAAGTATGACAGATTGTTTTGAGTAGAACATTTGTTCACATTATATTAGAAGGCATTTCTTTAAATTAGCATTAATGTTTAACATTCTTACTCTACCCTCTGCTATATTATATAATGCTATTTAAAACAGACATACTATTGATAGAATATTTTTCTTAGTCTACCTAAACCACAATAGAAATATTCTAAGTATTATTGGGCTTGCCTTATAAACGTTGGTTTCTCTTATTACAAAATCAGGGTGTATGGAAAGTGAATACAGTGGTACCTCTAGATACGAATGCTTCATGTTACGAAAAATCCAAGATACGAAGGGTCTCTCGAAAACTATTTTGCTTCAGGATACGAAGAAATTCCAAGATACGAAAAACACAATCCTTGTCAGCCTGAAGGGGGAGCCAAAACCACGTTTTGGCTAAATGGGCTGCTTCAACATAAGAAAAATTCAGGATACAAAGGCCACTCTGGAACGGATTAATTTCGTATCTTGAGGTACCACTGTACATGGACAAGACGTGATGTACAGCTCATAATTTTGTATGCCCTATGAGGGGTTTCAAGCAGTCAGGGAACAAGAAGGAAATCCAGCTGAATGAATTGTATGCATGTTAAAAAATAAATGGAAAACTGGCAGGATAGCTGAATTTTTAAATTCTCAGGGGGCAAAAAAAATTAAGTAAAACAAGCTAAAATTTTCTAAAGCTCAGATGAAGAGCCCTGGGTGAGGCTGCTGCAGCTGTGAAGGACCCAGCAGGCTTAGAGCTTGGAGTTTCTTCACTTGGGCCCTGTGTTTGCTGTAGGAATCCCTCATCTCACTTGAGACACTGGATATAGATAAAGTAATTAAGGTGTTTTAGAAGCTTGTAAGCAATCCTAGCATTCACTTGAAGGCTTTGTATTGGCCCTAGTGATCAAAAGCGCTCCTGGCTGACCAGTAAAATAAATAACACAGGGCAGATCTATTTGGCTGCTTTTCACAAAAAGTGTTACCTGGCAGAAAGAGTTATATTTTATCAGAAATCTAAACATATTCAACCCAATCCTCTTTTAAAATGGTATTGGAATCTGATTATAACATTGAATGGCATGTAATAAATCAATACATTGGCAGTAATCCCCATAATTAATGTTCATTCTTCCTTGTTTATGAAAGCTTTACTTTGAAGAATAAATTGACCTATTATGATAGTTTAGATTTGTATTTTCTGGATTCAAGTTACCATGGTAGAAGTTTCATCTATTCCCACCTGTGCCAGCAGAATAAGATAAGAAACACAAGAAAATTAGGATAAAATCCATCATTATTTCTTAGAGAAATATAGAAATGCATATTGGAAAAAAATAACAACAGAACAAATTGCTTCATTTGCAATAATTTGCACAATGCAATAATTATGAAAATATGTGTTTCCTTTTCAGAAATTATGTAAAATATATTTATCTTTTCTATGTATGTATAATCACATATTAAATTGTGTAAAATCTATAAAGAAAGCTAATTCTATTCTGTGTGTATAGGATGATAATTTGAGCAAATACCCCAACAAAAGGCAATAGTTCTACCTTTTCAGAAAAAAGGATTATACTTTAGTATAGAGAAAGATGAAAAACGATGTCTTCCTAATCTGGAGATTGACCTTTACTTTTAGATTAAACTAAAACAGTATTGTATTCTTACAGCTGAAATTTCAGGAAAGGGAGTAAAAATGTCATGCTTCCCAGAAAAGCTGAAAAAAAATAAAAATAAAACTTTAGAGTCAAAATATAATCTTCTAGAATCTGAGAAAATAAAACAACTCTTCATTCAGTGTCATTTTATTGTTTATTATTGTTTATTAACAAGATTTCTATACCGCCCCTCTCTCGAAGGACTCGGGGCGGTGTACAGCCTACTAAAACAGATCAACAAAAGTTAAAATATTAATTAAAACAAATTAAATAAGTTGGCCGAATAAAATTGAAATACCAAGATAAAAAATTTGAACAGCAAGTAGAGAGTTTGGCCATCAGAACTTTTGACAGTTGCACGTCATGTGTAGTAGTTATGGACTTTCCTGAATCAGGGCCCTTTACTTAAAATCAGTCATGGCCTTGGCATTTCAAAGCTGAATTACTGCAATACAGTCTACATGGGGCTGCATTCAAAAGCTTCATTAATGCAACATGCAGTAGTTCAGGGAGTTATGGGTAGGTGTCCTGAGCTTCACCTGTTTAATTGCATTACTACAGGAACTGCAGTGGCTGACAATTAGCCTCAGGATACAATTCAAGCCCTGCATGGCTTAAGCTTTGGGTGTCGCCATGATCATTTTCTCCATGTTGAATCAGCCTCTCCAATAAGATCTGGGAGAGTGGGCTCGTTAAGTTTTCATGGATCCCAGATTCAACCTTTCTTAGTGATAAATCTTCTTTGGAATATCTTGTCCCCAAATATTGAGACCACACCATCCTTATTGTACTTCCATAGAGCTGTAGAAATATGGCTCTTTAGAAAGATATTTTGAGATATGGAAGATCAAGCCACCCCAACTAAAAGCTGTAAATGTCTGAAAGTCTTTGCAAATGGAGGGACATATAATTTGTAGTCATAAATAAATAAGATCACAGAAAAATCAATAGGGTAATACTATATACATCTTCTAAAATATTTTTGTACATACAACAAAACAAAATATATGGCAGATAAGATATGTAAGGCATATCATACATACATAATCACACAGCATACATTGATTTTTTTTTGAAAATGTAATTAAATGTTGACCATTCAAAATAATATTAATCAGTCTTTCTATTACATTGATGGAGTGTCAGTTCATAATCACAAAATGAGCAGTCATCTATAATCTAAGACTATAAATTATTCATTCATTGAATAATTTGCAATTGCCAGTTCATGAAACCACCATAATTCTTTGTAGAATTGTAATTTGTATACCATTGGAAAAAGTAAGCAGGCAAATCCATTCCAAATGCTCTTTAATCAAATTTATATGAAAATATGCAAAATAATGTCCTTGTGTAATTTGTTATATGATTGACTACAAATGTTATTGTAGAAATATATACAAAGTTTAATGTCCTTTTTTCCCAGAATTAAGGAATTGCAAAGTATGATTATGAAATCATATGAAAACAGAACTATGTAATATTACAGTGTAAAACCATAAAACAAAATAGCAAACATCCAGAAGCTGCATTGATTACAGGAAGGCCTCTAGATGCAATTCAAGGTGTTCATTGTCATCTATAAAGCTATTTATGGTTTAAGGGCTTGATTTTATAGGTCTGCATGTTTCTAACTATTTCTCCTCATTCTATAATATTTGCATTGTTCATATGCCCTGAGTCCCTTAAAAAAACAAAATAGTGTCATCATATGCAACCCTGGAGCTGTGCCTTTCCACCAATGGGCCCAACCCTTTAGAAAAGATTTTAAAATGTGGATTTTCTTGAACAAGAGCAACTTGTATGTTATATTAAATGCTATGATGTTTTAAATCTTTTAAGTTTCCATAGTTCCAGTTTCTTTCTTTTCATTTCTCTTTATTTTTTATTACTTGTAGAATTAGGCAACCTTACAAATTGAATCAATCAATCAATGACTGTGCTTCAGATCTCCAGCTGATAGCCTTTTATCATTAGTTTTTTAAATCATTTTGTTTGTTTTGTTTGAAAAGCATTCCTTTTTGATTTGTTAAAAGCAATCCCTAACTTCTCATGTAGAAGCTAAACAAAAGGAAGAAGAGAATCTGGAACAAAGTTTCCTAATGCCACTTCTGGTAGCAATCCTTTAAATAGAAACCAAATTATTTAAATACCACACTTCCAGTTCCTTAATCACAGGGCTGGTCCAGCAAGGTACTGGATTTTCAGTAATATTCCTCCCATCTTTCACTTAACAAAGAATATTAGGGCAACCAAGGCTGTTATTAGTGATGCACTGATCAATGAAATTTGCCTAGATAATAAATTTCCTTCATTGTAGCTTAGCCAATTAATTATATTGTTCAAAAGAAAAAAGAATTTACAAATGGATTGTCATTGTTCAAGACTTAGTGTCCATACAGAACTTCTTAAAGAGAGGTTACACCATTACATCTTTCATATTGGAAGCATATCCCTCCTTTATAAGGCATTAATTCCTTTCCAGACTCACCAGTTTGAGTCTTCCTGCTAGGTACGATAAGCAAAGATTTATAGAACAAGTAATCACCCTATTACAAGTTACTAACTAATTCACAGATTTCACCAAGAGTCTTGACAACTGGCTGGTATACAAAGACATGTAAATAAATAAGTAATTTCAGTAGGTGACAGTTACAAATTCTGACAGATATACTCTCTATAGATCCTGCAATACTGATGGCATCTAAACTGGTAGGGATGATGAACATTTTAACTCTCCAAGTATAGCATGGTGTTTTATTAACCAAAGGATAACCACTTAAATATGGTCCTGAACAAATATGGCCCTTTACATCTTTTACATAGTACTACTACTACCACAGAAAGTATAAGATTTACTTTGCCCCCATTTTAGCTGTATATGGTCTTGTTTCATTGTTCAGAATGCATGAAAAACTAAGGAGCATTTAGAGTGGAATTTAGAATCAGAGATAGTGCTCGGTGTTCTGTATCCATATATGGTGTGCTGGGAGACAGCATACCATATATGGTATGCTTGGAGACAAGCAGTTTGTCAAT
>JAEANM010025466.1:0-10936 GCA_017656035.1 Myanophis thanlyinensis | reverse complement strand
CCCCCCCCCCCCCCCCCCCCCCCCCCCCCCCCCCCCCCCCCCCCCCCCCCCCCCCCCCCCCCCCCCCCCCCCCATAATCTGCATTCCAATTCAAAGTAAAGAACAAATCTGCATTCAAGGATTCTGAGTCCCAGACTATCTTTTTCTTCCTCCTGGAAAAAAAGACCCAGGGAGGCCAAAAGATTCATAAAGAATAAAACTATGTTCCTTAGCAACTGTTCCAAAAAACAAAAATCAAACATTGAGAGTTGGTTTCTGCAGTGGACGGAATCCAGATTTAAGATGCACCTCTGCCTCGTTTTGGTACGCCAGTTTCACAACTAAAAGAGGGGTGTTAAAACTCAAAGACATTTTTTGTTCTTTTGGTAGCTGCAAAATGCTTTGTATGATTGCATCTCTAACACTTAACTTAAAATAATTACTCTCTCTAAAGATAAGAGAACAACTTTAAATACGAGTGCAAATTAGCTCATGTTCTTGCTTGTGGCTAAGGTGGGGAGACTGAAGCACTGTGCCAAACTGGTTGCTAAACTAATGATTACAACAACTTAATTACCCTTGGTGTGCTTAATATCAAACCCCATGGATTCTTGCCAAAGTGCAAACTGTAACTCTACTCCTTGTTGGGCAATTGTTTGAGAAAATTAACTTGCTTAGTTAGCAGGATGTATGTATCATTCTGAAGGTCAAATGTTATCACACTGAAACTGTTCTGCACTGGATGATGATGAGGAGGATGAGATGGTATTTTGCTGGCAGAAAAGCCCTGCAAAGGTATCTTCACTGCCATGGTTTATTTCATTGACCAATGTAGGTATTACAGGAGGAATTAATCATTGTCCATTCTATGATGGAATTGGACACTGTTATTTTCCTAGATAAGTGGTTCACTGCACTGGTGAGGGAATTGGGAGCATTAGGTTGTACCATAGTTCATATAAGAACTATGCAGTAGCCTGCTTCCAATTTAAAGGCAGGCTACTGAGTATTTGAGAGTAATTTAGATTATTTTCCTAATTTTCAATCCCTTGATTGATCATCACTAATGGTGATTCTTGGAGAACACATTGAATCCCCATTCTGGAAAACACCTTCTATCACTACAAGTATGAGGGTGTCATATTCTTCTGATGACTCATCCAGTGTTGATGTCTGATGGTCTTGGGTTAATTTTAGTTTTAAACTTTGTATGCCTTCATTTGACACCAATTTTTTCTCTACATTAGTGTATACAATTACAAATCATTTTTATATAAGATTATGTAACTGGCATAGTTAGAATAACATATGGAGTTCAGAGGTGCTTCTGTCTCTAAAGAATGCAATGATGCTTCATAATAATCAAATACATATGAACTTTGTAGGAAAAGTAATCACTTGGGTACATTGTGTATCTAGGCAAACCATTCTTAATTTTTTTTATTGCATTTCAAAAGATATAAAATACAAAGAAGTTGTAAGAAAAAGAAACTTGGGAGAAGGGAAAAGGGAGAAGGAAAAAAGCAAAACTGGGAATGCAGTAAAAAAAAAAGAGAGGCAAGACCTATGAAAGAAAATAACTTTTCATTTTTTTGGTGCAAATACGAATATAAAATAAAATAACCTTTTTGAACTAAGTGAAATCATTAATATACCATACTTTTACAGTCAAAACCCAAAGTTAAAATTTCATTTCTTTCCATTTCACACAAAAAGTCCAGGACTGGTTTCCAAGTAGACATGAAGCTAGACCAAAGTTTTTTTTTCTCCGATCAAAGCATCCATTTCACCATCTCTGCCAAAACCATTAATTTCTTTATCCATTCTTAGATCGAGAATATTTATGAATCTTTCAATCACTGCGCGTAAAGAATCTTTGTTATTGTTATCCTTTTTAAAAACAAAGCTCTATGGTTTTTTAAATTCTGTTTACCACCAAATCTAAATGAAAAGCTTCTGACTTCACTTATCCAAATCCAAATTTTATTGGTCACATACACAATCATACATGGGTACGATATGCAGTGAAATGCTTACGTAACCGCAGGTAATTTAAGGTAGAAAGGGAGGGCTAGGGGCAGCTGGGAAGGTGGAAATCAAATCCAATTATAGGTCTTGGAAGGAGGGCTAGGGGTAGTTGGGAAGGGAAATTAAATGCAATCAATTTAAAATTTCAATTTAAAAAATTATCTGAATTAATATACATTTAAATCATTTGTGGAATTCAATTTTTTTTTACTACCAGTTCTGTGGGCATGGCTTGGTGGGCGTGGTTGGAGGGCGTCATTTGACTGGGTGGGCAGTTTCTGAAAGCAGGGCAATAAAGATTAACCTAAAAACAACACCAGAATGTTTTTTCCTGCTTTCTTTACAGGATTAATCCTGTAAAGTGGAAAAAAAACAAAAGGAGATTCCTTCTAACAACCGATTCTTCAAACTGCTTAGAAAATTTTCTACAGTTCTAGCAAACCTGCTAGAACCTGCTGAATTTCACTTCTGATCTAAATTATTTGAATTGAAATGCACATCTAGTCTGAAAATTCTTAGCTTTCTTAACAGCCACCAAAAATGATACAAGGTACCCTCAGACTGTTTACATTTCTAACATATGTTTGGCACACTCTTATACATCTTAGACAATTTATTAGGTGTTAGGTGTTATCATTAAGTACCAATGATATATTCTTATAAAAATTAGCTTTTAAATCAATAAATTTGAAATACATTTTATTTTTATCCTTTACTGCACATATTCTCCCATCAATCCAATTTTATATTCCAATCAAAACTTTTTGCTCATACAATCTTTGACACACTCATCTTCAGTATTTATTTTCAACAGCAGTTTGTACACTTCAGCAATCATACATTCATCATTAGAATGTACTTATCTCCAATTCAAAGTCAGTTTTCTCACTGGTAAATACATAACTCCTTATCCAGTTTAAATCTTCTATTAACTGGACATAAGCCAGCCATTAGCAAACATGGCCAAGGCAGACCATTCTCTTTAAAGGTGTTCATGCTGTTAAAAGTTAATCTAGTGCTATCATTTTTCCAGATTCATTGACTCTTCAGAAATGGTTTTCTCCATTATTACACCTATCCTACTGGTAAAAAAGGCTAGGATCACTACAGGAACAGCAGAAAAAAAAGTGGCTATAATGTATGCTGTTTTGAGTTACTTGATGAGGGTCAGTAACATTTCTGTCTGTCCCTATTTCTGCAACAAAACCAGGGCAGTTAATAACTAAATAAAACCAATTTCTGTCTCACAAGCTGTGACTAAGATCCTGATTACACAGAATTGTGAAATGCCACATATTGAAAATAAAATTATGATCTGTATAAAAAGAGGTATTTTTAGAAAATAAGGAAGATAGATTATTTGCTTCCTGGGAGTTATTCAATCTTACAGGAGCAAAACCAAATAATAAACTCAGATATAAACTTCCTTTTGAATTGGGCTATGATGAGCTAGAAATAGGCTAAAGACACAAGCCAACCAGAAAGAACAGGCCATTGACACTCCTTCTGTGCCAATTGTTCAAGACAGAGCATTTAAAGTAGCAGTAATTGTGAAGATCAATCCAGAATATTCACTCATTTGCATGTCAACTTGTAATTTGTCAACTGAAATATAATTGCAAGCTAAATTTAAATATAGAAGTAAAATCTCCTTTGAGTTGCAACCTTCCTTCCTGATGATTTTACAAATATGTCCATGAAATCTGCAATAGTATTACAATGGGGTCATCATTATCAACAGTCGTTAGTAATATCTTTATGAAACACACTGAACATGTGGTTTTATAATCCAACCTCCTACAAATAAAATATTTTAATATGTTGTTACCTTTGTTGCATGGCTGAAAGGTAAAACTTGATGTTTCTAAACCAACTAAGGGAGCAACATCAAACCCTAATATTTATTAGGGAAATTGTGAACAACAATAGTTTGCTATCTTGGAAAGTTCTAGTGAAAAGAAATGTTATGAGCTTCTTAAGACTTTGAGAAAGGGATTAGCAGTTTGCAAAATATTATTAGCTCAGAACATTTTTACATTCTGAAGAAAATGGTTAACCACCTAGCCATTCCACCGTATTGGTGTTAGCATAAGAGTTAAGAAATTCTACACTCCCTTGCCTCCCCATGAACTTAACAGAGAAATTGGTTGGTAAAATGGAAGTAGCCAGTTGTTGATATTTGTGTAACTTAATCCTTTTTGTCTTTCAATAAATCTACTTAAAGAAGATTTTGTGAGAATCCTGCTTTCTGTTGCCAAGAGCTTGCCAAGAGATAATGATGTAAATCTAAACTACAAAGTCAATAGAAAAAGAGACAATCATAGACCATTAGCTCAATACTGCAAAATACCAGGACCCAATAAAAGACCAGTTAATAGGTCACTGATAAGGAGGGCTGACAAAATAAATGATGCTAGTAGCAAACCAAAAGAAATTCAAAGCTCTTCTAAATAATGGGTGAACTATACAACCTAAAACTAAAGCAAGAAAATATCAAAATAAACCCCAAACAGGATTATGAACAGCATGCAAGTGCTAGATAAAAGAGATAAAAGATCAGGGATGATAGAACTGTTACTCTTTAATAAAGATGAATTCCCCAAAGTAAGAAACAGGAAAGTGTAAAAAATTAATAGCTGTACAAAGACAGTTACATTGGATAAACAGGATATTTTACAGTTAAAGGACACGAAAAAACATTTAGTTTAAAAACATAGGACAGTCAATATTGCCTAAAACCAGTCGGAATGGTCAAAAAATAGGCTTAGAAATGAGCTTCCTGGCACAATGTAACATATATTTCCTCTGAATGATTATAGGAGAATCAGAAATATATATTCATCCAAATAATTTATCAAAAAAAAGGACAATCAATTGTCATCTAAATGGCTGGTAGCATTTGGTGTAGGCATTTTTATTCCATCGGCAATACGTATGAAAACAACTGATTATGATTTTATTTAAGTTACATTTAATAGGACCAAGAATCTCAGATTTAACATTTCCACTTTCAACATGTTACTTAAAAAAAATCCTGAATTAAAGTTGCAAATGAAAATATTTTCATTTTTTCCATAACTCTTCAGTTTAGTCCATAAGATTTTTCATTTCTCCTACTGATCTGCAATAGGATATGCATAAAAAAGTTAGTTTTTAGATCTTCTGGGTCTTGCATGTTTTGAGAAAAAAATACAAAAATTAGGTAAAAAGCACCAAATATGATTTTATCTTTTAAAAAGTTTATTAGGTTTTCGAGTACATGAGAGTATTAGCACACCTGTTTACAATAAATAAAGCAGTCTATATAGGAATGAATTATAGAAAGACAATTTTATGAGGGCAGGGACAAGGAACCCAACTAAAATATACAGTATATGTAAATTATTTGTCAGTTTTATGAATTATATTCTGATATGGGTTTGAGAAAAATATCAAGTCATATCTCTTTCATTTCTAGCTTATATTTTAATGGCTGAAGATCTTGCACCTGAGTGCCACATTTAGGACAGGTGAAGTATATATCTGATAAGAAGCAACTTTTAATACAATAGTAACAAAAAACATGTGAGCAACCGATAGCATGAGGCATAGTAGGCCATTCCTCGCACACAGAACATTCCTTGTGACTTATTTCTGACACATTTTCATTATTGAAGTTTTTCCTAACAGGTAAAGACCAAGGAGAAATCTTGAGTTTGAGTTTCTGCATGTTAATAAGCGGCAAAAGGAACATCAGAAACTCAGCAAATCCATGCCACAAGAGTTCTCGGTTCATGTATTCAAATGCAATTGGACGGACACCCTGTGGCTGGCAGAACACTGATCTGATTCCTAAAATACGTTCAGTAAGTGTAGCAAATTTTCCCTTCTGAAGAAAAATTAGGAAGTTTAGCAACTCACAGAGTCTGAGAAGCCTGATTATTAAGTTAATAAAATACTTTGTCCTTTGGAATGACTCCAATGGACGTTTGCAAAATAAATCATAGCATCTTTCTTCCAGCCATTTCCCGCCAACAGTACAAATAAGATACCATAATTTCTGTTGCTTGCTCAATGTCTGGTATTTCTGTATCTGGGATAAATCATTTGTGTATTGAATGTTCAATAGAGCCTGTCCCACCGTTGCATTCTTGGAACAGATGGTGAATCTCCACAAAAAAAGCCACAGAGATGCTTTAATTTCTGGTTCAAAGCGAGCCAAGAGTCCAGGTTTAAATCCATGAAAACAGCAAGTGAACTGGGACCAAAGTAGCTGTTCCAAGGCTTTGTTCAGTTCAAGTGCATCCAGCTGACTAATTCTGAGGACAGGAATCACTTTGTTGACATTGTTGTCCTTCGATGCCATGGTCAACACGGAGCCCTCTATAACAAAAAAATAAATTCATCACATATTTCCTATTACATTTTGTTAGGTCCTTTAGAATATTTATTCTTTTCATTTTGATAATAGTTTCATGAGTTAGACCAGTCAAGAGTAAATCAGGCTATAAAACGTAAACTATCCCAATCTCACGAATGGAAAGCAAATATTTTAAAACTGGATCTTTTGTTGTCATTTTAGACGTTGAAACTGAAATAGTCAACATATGTCCACTCAGGTTAATTCCTTTGCTGGTGGTTTTTCAGAAGCACATACAATGTATGTTCAACTGTATACATGTTGATTTTCACACAAACCAGGATCCTGATAGCACATGTTACTGTACAGTACATACACTAGTTTCTACTTCATAATGCAAATGTTCAGATTTAAAGCAAATTTAGTAATCAGGGTAAGCTTCCCTGAGGGATAGCATATTCTTAATTACCATCCCAGGTATTTGAGGTCAGAGGTCCACAACATTTTTAAGGCCAAAGGCCGAGTGTGGCCTTTGAAAGACATGCTGAAGGCTATACTCCAAAAAATGGTAATAGGATAAAAATTAAATTTTATTTCATTCCATTTATATCTAAATTCAAATAAAATTAAATATAGTTAATATAATTGCCCTCTAGACAAGTATTTAATCATTTCTCCTTTCTGTAAATTAATTACAATTTGGCATCAACTTTTAAAAATCTCTGAAAATGTCAAAGCTTTTAGGGGATACGTTTGGTCCTAAAATCTGTACTTTAGGTGCACCTTTAATCTGTGTGATTGAACAGTTACTATCCAACCAGATTTGGTACTATATAAGCCATTTTTAAACTAAAAAAAAACAATTATTATACTTTTAGACTTAGGTCCACTTGTCATTATATTAACATAGTTAACTCAGAAGGTCCTACTTACTATTTTTATTCATGCCTTTCCATTTATTTGAGATTAGGTTTCTAATATTTTGTTATCAAGCTGAAGCACCAACAAGGTACAAAAGTGAGCTAGAAATCTAATAGCCATTGTGTTAGGATACAGTTAATAGAGGGGATGACTTTGAATCCCACCACTTCTTCTCACATTCCATTCCCATGAGCTATCCCAAAATTTCCACCATAAACGTCAACTGCAAGGACTGCAACATTAGTGAACTGGTAATTGTCCGAATTTTCTTTGCCTTTATGTGTGACTGAGTACAGGAAGTGCCATTTTTAATTGACCTGCAATTCATTCAAGATGAAAATTCTCATTTTTTAATTTAATTACATTTAAGAGACTTCAGCTTGTTCAAATCCTTTTTAAAATGCTAATTTGTTATACTTTAGACTTTCATGATATTGAAGTTCAGATTCCTTAAGAAGTGTTTTCTTTTGGTTTAGTGTTAAAACCTGACATTCTAGAGCTACTTTTGGGATCTGGTGGCCAGACAGATCTCACTAATATTGTACCTACCACATCTTTATATAGGCTTTCCTTGTTTAGTGACTGTTTGGAGTTACAACAATGATGAAACTGTATCTTTTTGATCAATCCTTATATACAACTTTCATAGTTCTGTAAAACATAAGAAAGCTTGGAAATTAGATCATAAATAAACAGTTTAGTGGCCAAACATCCAAATTTCTGGTCCCAACTGTAGTTGCTAAACGAGAGAATATCAGCATTACTACTTGTATCTTATATATATATATATCCCCTCCTTCATATATCCTAAGATGTGTTTACATGGCCATCATAATTTCTGAGTAGACGTTCCCACTTCCAGTCTTCAACAGATGGCTACCATCTTAAATACTTCCAAATGCAGAATCAGCATGGACTTTCACTCAGGTTTGCATTTGCATTTTCTGTGAAATGTGATATTAACTGCCAGACACGTATGAGATTATATAGTGATTTTCCTCTTTAGAATGTATTAAATATATAACCAGAGAGTTTCAAGTCTAGGCTATGCAGCCTTACCTAGATCATAATTTTACACAAGTTGTGCCTGACATCTTCACCGCTCTATTAATTACCAGGTACTTTATACTTAATTTGTTTAAAAATGCTAGTATTACTAGTATTTTTAATTTTTACCAAACTAAAGGTTCCTATTGACCAATAACACATTCTAAGAAAACAAATTGTTGAGTATTATTAATTAAATAGGTATATTTTTCTGATATGTGTTAACATTGCTTACTGAGTATTATACAAATTATGAATGAATGTATTTTATTTAGAAATGCATTATTGACAGAAATCTATCAATACTAAAGTGGGTATTGTCAAGGGCCTGTCGATATTAATGTAATTATGATTAAGGGGATAACATGGATTTTAGCTTTAATACCAAATAACATCTCCTACATTGCTGCTATCAATATAAGCATTATTATTGACCTGTTCTGAGGCTCAGAACTAGATGTATTTCCATTAAGCATATCTGTCAATGCATCCTGCCTACAAAAATTCTACATTTAAATTTACAGGCCTGTAAACTTTGGCAGCAGAAATGTATGAGTTCAAGCAATCTCCAGAGTGTCATTCCTCCCACCCCCTCCCAGCATAATAAACTAATTTATGCCAATCCAATGACATTGCCATTGCACGCCTACTCTTTAAAGGATAATTAGCAGAAAACAAACAACGTTTTCATACCAGAGGGGCACACAGTCCAATGCCTACGTAGGCAAGACTTAAAGATCTTCAGAATGTAAAACTTAAGCAACATACCAAGCTGTCCCTCTTGGTGTTCTAAATTTGACTAGTGAAATATTCTAATTGTGTTTGTGATGCACAGAGCAATTTATAAGATAATGTCTATAAATAATACACCAGTGAATTCAAATATATTTTCCAAGAGTTTTAGTTCCAAGGGTCACTTACATCAATCAGGCAGTATTGAAATATGCAGCCAATAATCATCACAGAATAAAATGTGTCTTCAGCTGCCAATCAATGTCACATCTCATTGATAACACTGTCTTACAAAAATGTGTGTATAGGGTCTGGATACCAAAATCTGGAAGGATTAGGAATACTATTTTCATTTGCATAGATCACAATCTATTCCCAGGTCACCTTATCACTTATCAGTGCATGACAGCAATTGCAGATTTTTTAAAAAGCTTTTTCTAGTGTAATTAACATAAGCATTAGATATGGAATTTCATAGGGAAACTTAGCCTGTGCCTGTTCATCTGGATTCAATCTAGTCCCCATCCAATAAAATGGTAAGAAAGAGTTAAAAGAATTCCCATTAAATAAAGCTGCACACACTGGAGTGGAGAACCAGAGGCTGCTGTGCTATAACTTCCAATATCCCTCATGCTGGGACTGCTGGGCATTTTAGTCCAACAGTATCTGCATAGTGTGTGTTTCTCATCCCTAACATAATGAATGCATGGGGACAAAGGGAATATATATGTAATAAATGCTATGTATAAATAACATTTTCTTATTATGAGCTGATATTTTTAAATATTTATCTCTGTTTCGATTAAAAAATAAATTCCCAAGGAATTCAGAGTATTCTTTTCAAATTCAGATGCCAGTTAAGAATTATCAAAGCTACACAAACATATACACCTTATCTGTCTGTCTATCGCACACTATATGGGTTGGTTGTAGGCTATCACAGATCTATGGATTTTCAAGTCAATTCATCATAAACAACCTTCTTAAAGACCTGAAGCTGGGAAAATGGAAAGGTAGAAGGCTTAGACATAAGCATTACTGCAGGTGCCTTTTACTTCCCAGTCTGGAAGCAGAGCAGCAAAAAGTCCATTTCTATGAAAAAGCAGGAGAAACATATCTATGATTTAAACTCTGAGGCTCATACATATTGCATACACACCAACACATACACTCACTCACTCACTCACAAGCATGTACCATGCACACATACATATATTCACATGGCTGGATTCCTAGTTTCCATAGCAGCTGATATTCTGCATAAATATGGTTTCCTCCATTTTCAATAATAGTTTATATTTAATGCTTAATTAAACTACATAGAGTTCTTGAGGTTTGTGCTGAATGCAGGGAATTGAATAGTGAAGAGGAGTGAAGAAACCTATGCCTGCATGTAGCCTGACAAGAACTATTATTTGTATCTATAGTACATTTATACATTCAAGAAAGACAGGTAGGATGCCTCAACAAAAGCCTCAACAGAATTACATATTATCTTTTCATCACTATAAAATTAGTTTGTTATTACTATGTCATAGTTTAAATAATCTTCAAAAAGATTAATTTCATATTATATTTTGAATTTCTATACGCTTCAATTAAATGCCTTCTATCATTTGAAAGTATACTACAGATTTAGATTTGCTAAGCATTCTGCACAGATAATACCTAACATTTATAAACTTGAGTAACTTCAACGTTACTCGAATGTTACTTGAATTAAGAAAATATTTTTAAATGATTATTTTTACATGGCCTAATTAATCATTTTATCATAACTACAGGTGAAACTCGGAAAATTAGAATAACGTGTAAAAGTTCATTTATTTCAGTAAATGCAATTTAAAAGGTGAAACTAATATATGAGATAGACTCATTACATGCAAAGCA
>JAEANM010025464.1:0-10936 GCA_017656035.1 Myanophis thanlyinensis | reverse complement strand
CCACCCATCCATTCCAAAATTAAAAGCACTGGAGAATCATATGAGTAATAATTCTGGTCCAGAATTTTTAGCTATAGAAAAGGGGAAAAAAGAATAAAAGCTCCAGGAAATATTATTTTCCATAGGTTTTTTTTAAAACTAAAAGAAATAAAATGTTGGTTTGACATTATGAATCTAATTTCTTATTTTTTTATATATTTCTACTATTCCATAGTTTGGTAATATGATATCTCATTAATTTTTAATGGTAGCCCTCAAAGCTAATTCCAATAAAATATCTCAGGTAATAACTGCAACTCCCAAACATATTCCATTTTGCCTCTACTGGAAGTTTCTTAATTTCACACATTATTGGTAGTATTTGAGTTGTCCTAATAGAATTTAGAAATTATTTTGAACTCAAATACACCCTACTCAAATAAGATACTGTTTGAAATATGGTTGCCCTGTTAATTAACTGGCCAGGCTCCTATACCATTTTTTTAGACCTGTACACACAAGTGTAATTCAATTTGTAGATCTTTTCTGGAATGAAGCTGCAACTATGAGATTAGCTTCACCTGTTGAATTCCAACCTATTGCACAAGTGTTAAAGGTGCTAAGATGCTAAGCTAAGCATTCCCTACATTGAACAGTTGTAACCAACATCTGCTCCATTGCATCTCTTTTAAATGAACCATGATATTAAAAAGGCAGCTATCACTTTCACATCATTGATGAACACTGTAATTCTATAATGGTTGTGTTCACACTGAGTCATTGTTTGCTTAACCATAGCACATCAAATAACTGGCTGCATTCATACCACATGTTGAGTCAAAACCAAGTATTGCATTAAATCTTGGTGTTGTGTGAACTTATTTTTTGAATATATGATATTAAATTAAATTTCTTCAACCTGATATTCGCCAGATGGGCTGGACTTGCTTAACAGTTGAGGGGGAAATGGAACACATCTAAGAGGGCACAGATTGAAGAATAATCTATGTTGAACTAGAGATGAACTTTGCTCAAAACCAATATGAAGACAAGTCTCATGTTATAGAAAAGTAAGCCTTACCTGCCCCAATAGTCCAGGATAAAGCTACCTGGTATAGATGCCAGATGAAGAATTAGGAGGAACAAAGGAGGTGAGGATAGACACACAGTCTAGCTAGTCAAAATAATATTGACGCACCTTCTCCACCCTGAAGATGGAATGCAGTTCAATGGATGTGCATTAAAAATTATTTCCAGCCCATTTTACAACTCAAAATGAACCCAGAAGAAGGCACCAGTGTCACAGTGGCTGTCTCTCACCACACCTAGACTTTCTCCAATGACCTATGTTCTGCAGGCACCATGTTAGCTTGGGCCAGCCTTTTCCAAACTAGTTGCAAAAGGAGGGTTGGCGGGTGGGAATGAGGCTCTTAGGAATATGGAGAGTACCAGGTTAAGGAAAGCAGAACCGTGGAACAGTACCAACTCTACTGAAGCGCATATACTTTGGCCACCTAATAAGAAGAGAGGACTCCTTAGGAAAGACCCTGATATGGGGAAAGATTGAAGTCAAAAGGAGAAGGGGACAACAGAGGATGAGATTGTTAGATAGCATCACCAACACAGTGGGCATGACGTTTGGGTAGACTCAGGGAGACAGTGTGGAAAGATTTGCCTCGGGAAGTTTCATTCCATTTTAATGTATGCAGATTAGTGTACATTTAAACTGACAATAAAGTTATTATGCTAAGTTGTGGGTGCTCCAAAACTGGAAGTTTTAAAGAAGTGATTGGATAACCTCTTGTCTGAAATGGTGTAGAGCAGTGATGGCTAACCTTTTCTGGACCAAGTGCCCAAAATACATTCTGGGGGCACGAATGCATGTCCGTGCACCCGAACCCCTGTACATGCACCCCACACATCACACAGTCCCTGCATATGCCCTGCCCCATGCACATATGCGTGTGCCCCCCTGAGCATGCACTCACACACACCCATGCCCCACGCATACGCTGCAGAGACCTGAAGAGCAGCTGGCTGGCAGGAGACACACATATATGCACAGTAGTGCTGAACTTGGGTCACAGCTTGCATGCCATCAGAGAGGGTGCTGTGTGTCACCTCTGGCACGCATGCCATAGGTTCATCATCATTGGTGTAGGGTTTCCTTCCTGAGCAGAGAGTTGGACTAGAAGACCTCCAAGGTTTCTTCCAACTCTGTTATTCTGTTACAATGGAGGACAGGGGGACCTGGTCCACGGGGTTGCTGAGAGTTGGATCCCACTTAACAACTGAACAACCACAACAACCAACTTGACACCGTTGGAAAAGGGAGGCAAAAAAATATTGGACAAAAGTACATACATGGCTGGAAAAAATGATAAAGCAACGTATAGATTTAAAACCAGAAATAATTTTGTTAGGTATTTTACCAGAAAAGTACAATAAAGGGAATGCATATTTAATTTTACATGTAGCAGCAAGAATTGTTTTTTTCACAAGTGGAAATGTAATTTAATTTAAAATGTAATTTAAAAATATTAAAATGCACAGAAATGGATAGATCAACACTCAAAATAAGGATGGAAGAAACAGAGTATTTTTAACATTGTTTTATCAATGGTTAGTTGACAGAAACAGAAGCCAGAAACTCAAAAGTTTAAGAGAATGATTAACTTATACCATGAAGGTATATGAATATGGATAAGCAAATATTGTGGTGTGATTATTACATCAATTCTATGAATATTATTATGATTTCCCCAAAATTAACTGTACCAGGACAACATGTAGATATTGAGTTTTTATGTTTACTGAAGAAAAAAAAAAGTATAAATAAAATATTTAAAAAAAAACCCAAAGAAAAAGGAGGCCTGCTCAACCCACATTTTCTGCCCATGAATACAAAATGCTGAGAGAAAGTCTGACCAAGGCAGCGGTTTCCCTCCAGGCTGATCCTCTCCAACTGGAGATGCCAGAAGACTCAACCTGGCACACGCCTCCTGCCAAGCAGCTTCCGAATCCTTTAAAAGCAGCGTTTCTCAACCTTGGCGACTTGAAGATGTTTGGACTTCAACTTCCAATTCCAACTGGGGAATTCTGGGAGTTGAAGTCCAAACAAGTCGCCAAGGTTGAGAAACACAGCTTTAAAGGGTTCAGCCTTGGTTTACGTATCGGCTCCCGAGAAGGAACTCCACTGAAAGTTGGGATTCCCGCCCGTTTCAGCAAGTTAGTTTGCAAGATGTCTGCTCCCCACCCCCCACCCCGCGCTCCCCGTCGAAACCAACGGGGCTGAGGAAAACCGACCCCTTCGCGGTCAAGCTCGGGGACGCCCGAGGTCGCTCCTTTATCCAGCCGCGGAGCCCCAAGTGACACCCCAGCCCCGCCGCAAGCAAGTCGGGCAAGGCAGCTTCCCTCTCGCGAGTTGGCGCCCACCCGACCCACTCACCAGCGCTGCCTCCGCTCGCTTTCGACGCCTCTCCTCAGCCGAGAGCAAGCGCCTCAGCGCGGGACCGGCAAAAGCCCTCCGCCGCCAAGGGAAGGGTGGAAGGCTGCCGGGGCGGGGTTTTACCTGCCCGGGAGGGAAACCTGGCGAAGAAATCCACGCGCTGGAGGAACGGTAGGGGGCCACCCACCCACCCACGCCCCCTCCGTTAAAACTCGTCCCGGTCCCAAATTTGAACCGGCTTTTATAAAAGCGTCTTGGACTGGCAACGGCAACTTTTGGTCTCTTTGGGGAAGCGCGAAGGAGCGCGGCGGGGGCGGCCCGTGTCGCCTGAAAGTCAAGTGGGGGTGGAAGGGGCAACCAGCAGCCTTGACCGCGAGTGTGAGAGGTCAAAGGCTCCGGCTCCTTAGCCTGAGGGGTCGAGGCTAAATGAATCGGGTTAGGGCTCCTTATCGGGGTACTTCAGTTGTTCAGGAGGCGGCTCGAAAAGCCGAACCCAAATCGGCTTTAAACTCATAGCAAACACAATGAGAGAAAGGGGGAGGGAACGTGACAACAGTTCTTTTAGTGACTTATAACAGTTCGTTGTCGACTTACAACAGTTCGTTTACTGACGTAACTGTCGATTTACAACAATTTGTTTAGTGACTGTTCAAAATTATAAGGTCACTGAAAAAAGTGACTTATATTTTTCAAATAAATATTTTACTGCATTTTGTACCGTGTATGGCTATGCATGCATGAATAAAATTTGATGTGATTTGATTTGATTTTCACACTTATGACCGTTGCAGCATCCCCATGGTGGTGTGATTTATATTTAGATGCTTGATAACTGGTCCATATTGATGATGGTTGCCGTGTCCCAGGGTTGTATGATCACCTTTTGCAACCTTCTGACAAGCCAATGGGAAAGCTGGATTCACTTAACAACCATATCAATTTAATAATGTCAGTGATTCGCTTAATAAATGTGGCAAGGAAAAGTCGTAAAAAAATGGGGCAAAACTCACTTTAACAAATTTCTGACTTAAAAACATACATGTTGGGCTCAACTGTGGTCATAAATTGAGGACTACCTGTAAGTAGGGTAGGGTGGGGTGGAAAGAAGGAAGGAAGGAAGGAAGGTTGCCATTACATGATAGTGGAAGAGCTAGTAACAAAGAGTCAAACTTGCTCAGAAGATGGTCATTCCCTCAACTCTTCTAAGCTTTCCCTCCAGTAGCTTCTGCCAAACCTAAAAACGATTTTGGCAGAAATGGATCTAGTTATAAATTGTACCCCATCTTTTATTTTATTTATTTATTAAATTTATATATCGCACCCTCTCCCGAGGGACTCGGGGCGGTTCACAGCAAGTAAAATACATAAAGACAACAATTTGCCAGCCAAATGTACTTTTTACTGGTTTAGAGTAGACTGTTTAATCTCGCCATTCTTCATTTATATCTGCTCCGGTTTAACATGTTTTTCTGGAGTTTTTTCCCATTTTCTAATTTGCCATTACCCGCAACTGAAGAATGTTGATAATTAAGTAGTAATATCAATATTTTGTAAGACATGAAATAGAAGGAAGTCTCTTAATACAGCTCTTCAATGAGAAGACAATATATATTTTAGGCATGTATCTGTATTTTCCCCTAATCTAAGGATTCATCCCAGAACACTTGGATTAAACTGGCAACAGCCTGCCACCTAGTGGAAATGAAAGTCTGTATGGAGACATAGAAATTACAGGGCACAAACAGATTAATAAATGTTGAACCCCAGCTAGGAATGATGCTGTAAAGTTCCTGCTCTTTTTTAAGTATCTGTATTGCTGACATACATATGGAAAATGCCTCTGCTTGAATTTTGAAAGATTTTGGTAGGTTTCAGTCTCAAAGTTTAGTGGCTTAAGGAACCAGGTCAGAAAATGGGGGGCTGTGAGTTCTAATCTCACTTTAGGCATGAAAGCCAGCTTGGATGACTTTGGGCCAGTCACCTTCAGTCCAATCTACCTCACAGGGTTGTTGTTGTGGGAAAACAAGTGGATATATTATACACATTTACCGCCTTGAGTTATTTATAAACATAAGGTCAGATTTTAAAAAATACCTATTTAAAACTGGTCTCACACTTAACATAAATTGGAAAAATTCTAGGCAAGCCTAGAGTTGTTTGTCTCTAAACTTCACTCTAACATCTAAATCCACAAACCTTATTCATACTCAGTTAAGTGAACAAGAGGTTTGCTCAGCTAATGTGAAAAAAAAACTTGATATAAAAACTGTGTGTATAGTCAGGAATAAGCAGTGTAAAAATATTTAATGCATTTGCTTAGCTGTTCTGTTCCTTTGTGAAACCAAAAAAATTCCACAGAAGACACCAAGAATACAGGGCTGAGAAGGCAAAAATACCAAAATCATCACTGCTGTTAAACACAGGCCACAAAAGAGTTTACTTCAGTTTTATTTCTACTTAAACAGGTTTTGGATGATACATCATGCAGTCTGCGAGTGTATCCATACAGTTTGATAGATAGTATTTTAGAACCAAGAACCAAAGACTTAACTATAGAGAAGGAAGGGGAGATTTAGGTTTGCTGTTATAGAGCTTAATTCATTACATCCTTTTTTACGTAATAGTGGAAATTTCCCCAGAGATTGTTAACCATCAGAAAAAGGATTCACATTTCATTTTTCCCTAAAACAAGCTATTGTACAGATACATAGGTCCCAGAGAATACACATCTGGAATACACACTACACACATTACAAACTAGACATGTATACTTCTACAGAATGCCTCAATCCCTATTCTTCCTTCACATCGTCCACTATTAAAAGAAGTTTTAAAAATGACAGACACAATTATTTAGGTGTAAGACA
Source organism: Myanophis thanlyinensis (assembly GCA_017656035.1). Lineage (NCBI taxonomy): Eukaryota > Metazoa > Chordata > Lepidosauria > Squamata > Homalopsidae > Myanophis > Myanophis thanlyinensis. The sequence continues at coordinate 4,642 of JAEANM010025464.1, read as the reverse complement.
CAATTTTAGAAATAGTTTTGTATGGGTGCCTAAAAAGACAATTATCCTCTGTGTTCTTGGTTCAAAAAGGCATTATAGGAAACCGTAACAGATTGCTTTCCAATAAGGCATCATCCCATAATTCTGCCGTGAACAGATTATTGTGAAAACATGTTCATATTCTTGTCTCAGACTATGAAGGCTTAGCGGCCAATTCATCACCAGTAACCTACAGCTTATACTGCACAACCTGTTTTTCAACACAGTCTGTGATGAGGGTAGAGACCCAGAGAACCCTCAAAAATTGAAGTAATCCTTTATGGAATAAACCTAATAAACAAGATATATATTTGCTATATGAAACATAAGCTTTGGGGCTGTGTTTTTTAAGAAAGGAAATACTTTCATTTATAAATAAAATAACAAAATACATTGTCATGTACTCTTTTTCATTCATTGAACAGATTTTAAAAAGCTAGCTTTTAGATATTAGTATAGTTTACATTATTTCAAGCTAATTAATTCAGAACAATCCATTCTTAACTTAATTCAGCAGAATGTAATTTTAGCAAGTGTGATCAGAATCTTTCCATTGTCTCAGTGGCAGAAGGCTAAATTAAAAAGTTAGCCCAAGGAAGTACATAAATAAAAATGATGTCTGTAAAGAATGATTGAAATTAGAAACAAGCTTCACTTTCAGTCAGAAAATTCTATAAGTACGTAACACAGTTTTTGAATTTTCAAGAATTAAATTCAAAACCTTCCTATCATTTAAAGAATGCCATTCAAACTGTAACTAGAAGGAAAGAGGAAAAAGCTTTTTAGAGTAAATCAAATCTCTGGCATTTTAGAAGCAATACAAACAACTTAAAAGAATTACATTAGAAATATCACAAAACAATTATAGCAGCAGTGAGTCAGTAACATAATAAAAGTGTGTGGATCATTTTCAAAATATATCCCTAAGCATTGCAATATACTGTGTCTTTGTGTCCCATTTCAGAAGACAATCTGCCATCTTTGATTCAAAGCAGAAAAATTAGTTCTGAGGCCTCAGTTAAAGAGAGACTTAAGTTAGAAGAACTGACTGGCTGATCAGCTACTAACAATTCTGGAGCATCAAAGCTAACTTTTCCTTACATCCTAATATAAGCATCCTATTATCCTCACAATTTTTAATTTCAAAAGTGCTTAATGTCAAACCACAGTATCTAGTTCTCATTCTTATCAGTGGGGATTGATCAGGCATAGTGCTTGCATTCACAGTATCAAAACATCTTAAACAATATTAAATGTACAAAAAGGATTATTTAAAATATGTTTTAAAATAAAATCTCATTAACTGCTTTCTAAAAGTTCATCTGCCTATGAAAACAGCTATAGTGAAATTGCTTGAATCATCCTCCATGATGCACATTCTGGTTGGAATATTTAGAATATATCCTATTAGGATGGCCTAGCTGAAATGTCCTCAAATATTGTTCAGGTTTTTTTTTACTAACTGGGAGCTTTATGTATATATGCATGTAAACTTCATGTGTGTGCATAACTTGGTGTTCAACTAAAAAGATGGCCTCATTAATCCCAGAAAAAGGACTGAATATGGCAAATTCACACTTCAAGTGGTGGACAGTGTATATACATGTGTAACAATATTTAAAAACACATTTACAAAGAAATAAAATAAATGCAAAATAAGGTCATTCATTAAACATGTCACAAAAATTTCTCCCTTCCCTCACAATTAGTGCAATCCTTAATAAATTAAATAAAATCTAACAATCTTTGCTACAGTCAAGAATGCCTAACCTACATCGTGATAAAATATCTGACAACCATCTTTCTAAAGGCTTTATAAGCAGAATAGCTTTTTAGGTAAAAGTATTCCCTCCCCCAAAAAAATTAGCAGCCCCCAATTTACTGTTAACTTTAGTGAAAGCCACAGCGACAGAATGGAATGAATGTAAATTGAAATTCAGTCATTTTGAACCTAATATTTTTTGAGAAAGCACATGTTCACATGGTTTTCAATATATGGTTCATATGGCTTTCAACATACTGTATATTTTAAAACATTTGCAAAATAAATATAACTGACACATTAAGCTGCAGGTGTAATGTTTATCTACCTGTTCTATGGTTATCCATGTCTTCCACTTAAAATACAATTTAATACTCCGTGTCTGTCATTAAGTAAGAATACAATGAGGGTGTACTATACCATTTTCTTGGGCAGACTACCTTAAGGTTCAATACTAGCATCTAATGTTATTAAATGCTCAGGATTTTGATAAGATTATTTCAATCGTTTTTCCTTTTTGTTTTTGTTCGGCACTCTAAACATGCATACCTATTCCTAGTCAACCCTTTGGAAATGGGTTTTTAATCTTATTAGAGCAGAATTTTCCCCACATTTCTGACTTCTACTATGATCTCTGAAAATCAAGGAGAAATTAGACTTTCATCCACTATTCTAAATTTACTTTTAATATTCATATTCATCAAAAACATTGCTTTTGCATAATCACCTGAAGATCCAACCAATGTAAGGGACATTATATATCAAATCCTAAACTTTGAGATTATGATGTACCCGCATGATCACTGGATTTTAAGACTAAAACTATGCTAACCATGTTCTTTTACATCCTTCTATATCTCTACTGTTATCTCATCTCTACCAAGCAAATGTACTCATAAATTAGCTTTTCCTCTACCCTTTTAAAACAAATTCAACATTTCATCAGAGTAATAAAAAATGCACTATTTGAGGTACTTTTTTTTTTTTGAAAGCAGATGGGGGGGCTATTTTCAAACTATATAGCTGCACCCTGTCAGTTTCTAAAAATATAAAACAATGCACATATTAAACAGAAAAAAAACCATGATGGAATCCAATCATCTTTGTTGCTATGGTTGTTCTATGGCTAATTCTTGGGTGTCACATTTTGCTGATGCACCAAAGTACTTAAAACAGAACAAAACAGCTTCAGTGGAAGCATAGAATCTTCCACAAGAGTGGCACAGAGGAGTAAAATGCAGTTAGTCAATGACAGGGATTGAGAAGCAGACTTGGGGTATTATTACCCCAGGATAATGTGCTAAATACACTGTACAAGGTTTGGAAAGGAAAAGTGTATTGGACACACTTCTGTACATATGGAGATTGGACAAAGCTGAAACATTTGAAACCGGTGCATTGCCAATGGCTATAGAACATGTACAATGAACAGAAATATAGTTCCAGTTCTTCGTAAAAAAAGTAGTAGTGAATTGATGACAAACTTCCACATGCCAAGTACCATCTGGTCAGTCTGAAAAAAAAATATAAACATAAAATGTGTTAGTATTTTGTGTCATATTTTCAGGAGCAGAATAGCGGAATACCAGAATAGCTTTCAGAGCATTAATTTATTTGCAGAAAACATATAATCATGATATGGAGAACCAGTTTGGTATATTGGTGAAGGCACCAGATTAGAAACCAGGAGACTATAAATTCTAGTCCCGGATTAACCATGAAAACCAGTTGGGTGACCTCAGGCCAGTCATTCTCTCTCAGCCCAACTCACCTGACAGGGTGATTGTTGTAAGGAAAATAGGAGGAGGAATGTTAGGTATGTTCACTGCCTTGAGTTATTTATAAAAGTAAAAAAGCAGGATTTTTTTTAAAAAATAAATAAATGTGGTGCTGCAGAACAGAAATCCTCATACAGGATGGGATTGTTTGAGATGGGAGAACAAACTTTTGAAATTGTTTTGTGTGTCTTTATTTGTAAAAAGCTTCTAGATCTACAATTCAATCCAAAGAGTTTTCCATTTTTTTTCTTACAAAATTAACTTAAAATCTGACAACCCAACAGTAACCCAGCCATGAACCAAGACTTAAAATACAACACGAGAATATATTTGTGCAATAATAACTTTAATCAAATGTATGGCAGAACAAGCCAAGTTTTTGGGAATAGGTGGAAGAGAGAATACTAGAAATTGCACCAAACAGTGGTTTTGGGATTGCTGCAGAGAAGTGTCTGTTCTGTGTAGCTACCAATCAGGTGCCCCAAAAGGCAAGGCAAAAGTTCCTTAAATCAAGAGGGATAACAGTTCTAGCGTGTGTTTGACCTAAACTGTATCAAGCTTTATTCATTTTGGATTGCACTCAAATTGACTATTTACATCAGGATGCTAAATACTAAAATAAGGATATTGAGTTAGAACTTGCAAAGACTAAACCCAGACTGATCCTCAAGTCCTGCTATTCAATGGATTGTCTTGGAAAAGTAATTATATTTCAATTTCTTAATTATTCAATTACGTTTTTATTAGTCACCTGGGAAAAATGGGAATATAAATGGAACAGGTACCATTGGGTTTCCCTTGTTATTCAAGCATGCTTTGCACTACTCTTCTCACAGAATGGCAATGTTCCAAAATCTGCAGTGAAATTACCAAACTTCTTAATTTCCACCCCCCAATGTGTTTGTCCTTACCCCTTGCCATTACACTGACACTATCAACAAAATATATTCTGAACTATATTAAATGTACATGTATTCATTTAGCAACCAGCATTGGGACCTGGAACTCAGCTGTTAAACAAAGCAGTTGCTAAGTGAAAACACAACTGAGCATACAATCTTATTTTATTTATTTATTTATTTTA
>JAEANM010025463.1:0-10936 GCA_017656035.1 Myanophis thanlyinensis | reverse complement strand
AAACCCAATTATAAAAGTAAAAATTTAAACCACTAACCAATTAAAATCCAGTAAATTTAATTTAAATTTTAAATTTTTAGAATGTAAAACCCCGCTAAGTATTAGGCAGACCGGCTTGTTGGAATAAATAGGTTATCAAGTCAAATACAGTTTCCATTGACTTATAGGAAGTTGCAGTACAGATAGTCCTTGATTTATGACCACCATTGAGTCCAAATTTTTTATTGCTAAGCAAGACAGTTGTTAAGTGAATTTTGCCCCATTTTAGGAACATTTTTTGCCACAGTTGTTAAATGAATCACTGCAGTTGTTAAATGAGTAACACAATTGTTAAGTGAATCTGGCTTCCCCATTGACTCTGTTTGTCAGAAGGTCGCAAAAGATGATCACATAGCCCTGGGACACTGCAACTGTCATTAATAGGAGTCAGTCGCCAAGTGTCTGAATTTGGATCATCTGACCATCGGGATGCTGCAGTGGTCGCAAGTGTGAATAATGTCATAACTCATAAGTCACTTTTTTCAGTGCCATTGTAACTTCAAATCATCACTACATGTACTGTTGTAAGTTGAGGACTACCTGTATTAAGTAAAATCTAATAGATAGCCATTTTTTAAATTCCTAATGAGCATTTTAAAGAGTATTTAAAACAGAAAAACACTGACACTGACATTCCCTAAACTCCACTGAAGAAGTTACCTAGCCTGGTAACGAAACATTGAGAAACCAACCCACAAGCTCGGAGAACGAACATTCACCCTCAGTATTTAAAGCATTAAATCCATTCCATTGAAACTTGAATTGGGGAAAGGAAGAGCTTTAGAAATCATTAGGAAAAAAAAAAGCCAACAGATTTTGGGGTTGCCATCAATCTAGCAATTGCTTTTCTGTGATATTTATGATGCTGTATTAATATATTGTTTTTCAGGTAGCTGGTCACAACTGATGTCTGACCCTACTTACTATCTCGGAAACTTCATCAACATCCAGGCATCAGTAAGAAAGGATAACCATGTTCCACTGAGAATCTATGTGGATGAATGTGTCGCCCGGCCAAGTGCAGAATCTTCTGTGAAATATGAGGTCATCACAAATCATGGGTAAGTTTCTGAGGGTTTGGGCCCAGCAGAATGAGAGGCTATAGTCATTATCTTTACAAGTAGCCTCATATTTCTTAGTAGAAGTAAGCAATTATAACTGAGTTCCTATGTTTGTGAAAGTAAGCTCATACCCATTGGACTTTGAAGGTAAATGCCGTTCAGTTATTTTCTTGGAATTGAGTGGCGACTACCCCACTTAGAAACTATAATAGCTGAGAAAGCAGAATGTTTGGCAAAGTTAATGGTTGAGAATTTGACAGCTTATATTTTTTTTACCACTGGAAGGGCCTGTAACTTTTTAGCACACTTGCACCATGTATAAAAAGCATATAGGTACCCCAAAGTGGCTGCTGGAGAACAGATCTATTCTGAGTTGAATTGTGTCCAAAGATGAAGAGTTCTTGTTTTTCTTCCTGTCTGTTCTCAGACTAAACCTGGGGAAAAAGAAGTGGGGGGGGGGGAGCAGCCCTCTGGGAGGTGTGTAGGGAGACCTGTAGAAAACATGGTTATTGTTTATCACTCCTAAAATGAACCTTCACAACCAACCCTTCCCTTGACACACTGAAATGTCTAAGCCATAGAATGATGTTGTGGTTTAGCATGATGCAAGAAACTGGCCACTATTTCCTCATCATGTCAACTTGAACTTAGATCTGGAGCAAAATTATTTTTGTTTCCAAAATATGTAGAAATTGCAATGATTTCCTTGTTTCTTCAAAATAAAGCATGTTTCTAAAGTAAAGGGTTTATCTGGAAATCTACCACTTCTACTGCTACTGGCTTATGTGCAAAGGTCAAAATAGCAATTTATTTTGTGACCCCACTTTATTTTGTACAACTTAATGTGTGGAACATACTGTTCCCTCCTCCTGTTTTCCAGTAGGCAGTAAAGAACATGACCTTGATGGAGATATGCACAATGCTGTATCCTAAGCAAAAGGGCCTAAACATATTTAAACTCAGCAAGTGTCTAGATCACATTGAGAAGTGGGGCTCAGGCACCTCCCATAATTCACTGAACTATAGAAATGAGGAGGAGTACAGCACAATCAGATTTGCAAGATTCTATTGTTGTAACAAATCACAATAAAGAGTAGTATTAGCTACCCCTGTAATGGTTATCATGGTCTGGTCCACATTTTCCCACACCAAGAATCCTGTGATGTGGACTGGACCTAAGAGAGGGTTTCTGGCTCAAAATCACCCAAAAAAATTGTAGTTGTGTTCATCATTGCAGAACTGTTGACAAACATAAAAGAAAGCCATAATTAAAAGTATTGATAACCTGGGGAAGGAAAATGAGCCCATTCATGTTGTCTCTGTCTATTCTGCAGATGCTTTGTAGATGGGCTGCACAGTGGCTCCCATTTTCTTGCCATGAGAGAAGATGGGTTTCTTCGATTCCAGCTGGATACGTTTACCTTCATTGGAGCCTCCAACAATCAGGTTAAGATAGAAAACTGGAGGAAATGGAGGTTGAATTTCTAAATGTAGGGCTAGGATACTTGATTAGTGTTTGGGTATGAGCTGGGGTGGAAAATCTAAGCATGTGTATATAGAGATATGATATCATCTTCAAAAGCTGAGGAATAAAGCCATCCTCCTAACTTAGTTCTGGAATTGCCTGTATTGAGAGGAGGTCCTCCTTATGCATTAAAACAGATGCTAATTATTATTAATAATTATTATTATACCAATAACAGCAGATGCTTTGGTGTAAGGGATTATCATGTATCCTTCTATACCAGGGGTGGGCAATTATGGTCCCTTCACGACTCGTGAATTCTGGGAGTTGAAGTCCACGAGTCGTGAAGGGACCATAATTGCCCATCCCTGTTCTATACCTTGTCCTCTCTTTCCCAAATACCGGACGGTTACAGTTACTAGCTAATATCTATTCTGATTCTTTTAGATCTACCTCATCTGCCACTTGAAGGCAGTACCGGTGGGCTCAGCAAACCCTCTCAATAAGGCATGCTCCTATGATCACACGACTGCAACCTGGAGCTCTCACGAAGGAGTGGACTGCTCCTGTTGCACTTCTCATACTGGCTGTGGCAGCAAAAGAAGAAAAAGGAGTCAACAGCAGAGGAGAGGTAGTGTGATCTCCCCTATTAGAATGCTCCATCTCAGGCATCTGGTGGATCTGGTCCAGGGATCCCACTTTGGCCTCTGGAACCAGGTAGAGATTTGGGCCCTTGAGAAGATTGTGTCTTGGGTGCCAGTCTTGGTTGGTTAGTCCCAACATGTCGTCTCATTTTCTGCATTGCTCTGAGAAACGAAGTGCTAGAATCAATACCTGGACAATGAGTTTAAAAAAGGAGGGGAGGGAGAGACAGAGGTGAAATTCAGCAGGTTCTAGCAGGTTCGTTAGAACCTGTAGTAAATTTTCTAAGCAGTTCAGAGAACCGGTTGTTAGAAGAAATCTCCTTTCGTTTTTTTCCACTTTACACGGTTAATCCTGTAAGGAAGGCAGGAAAAAAACATTCTGGTGTTGTTTCTAGCCTAATCTTTATTGCCCACCCAGTCACATGACCCACCAGCCATGCCCACCAAGCCATGCCCACAGAACCGGTAGTAAAAAAAATGAATTCCACCACTGGGGGGAGAGCTCCTGAAATTGCTGGTTTAATTTATAAACCCTTATATCTTAGTGCCAGATAGGTCTTCTCCAGCCAGAATCAACCCATCCAATGTAGCTGTCCTGGGGGGAAATGTTGGTGGTGCCACACTTTTATGAAGCGAGAGAGGTTGAAGCTACATTATTTCTGGATAATGATATTTGGAAATAGCCTCCTGGAAGCAAGATTAGGTCCCTCTGTGATAGCTTTCCAGAGGCTGATGAAAAGTGAGCTCAGGACATTTTTCAGAGGGTATTTGGGGATGAATGAAGATATTGTCATCTGGGTTTATTGATTACTGTTTTTTTCTTTTCCTTTGTATTTTTAGTCAGGGTTGTGGGTTTTTTAATTATTACTGTAGACACCAAGATCTCCAAGAGTTCAGTGTATAAATTTAATAAACAATATCCGCTTTGCAGGATAATCCTTGAGCATTAAAGTTTGTTATTTAAAAGTTGAACAAAACAATGCTTTATTTACTGGCCCTGTTTGGCATCTGCTCAAATAGAAGTATCCAGTTTGTTCCTCTACATTAGCAGAATTCAGGCTAATTTGGGAATTCTAAAGTCTATAAAGTTTATTTACTTATCAAATTTCTACATGAATCATCTCACATGCATTCCAAATAGAATTAAAAGAACAGCGTGGATAAATTGAATCACGTTGCGTAAGATATTGTGGTAATAACCTGCAGGGCTGAATTCCAAGCTGTTGTTTGCCTCTTTCCAGGAACATTTGGAGAAGGAGATCTCAAACTTGGTCCCATTGAACTGAAAAGGGAGCAGACTCACATCTCTTTGCAGAACGGCTCCAAGATCTTGGAGCTGGTGTCCATTGTGACCAACTCTGCTCCTGCTATATCCAACACATCTCATGCTGCTGGGCCATCCCTGAACCAGATGGTGAATATTATCATGCGGAAAGAAGGAATGAAAGATGTCTCCAGTGAGAATACCACATTTTTCCATTTTTCGATGGGTTGAGATTTAGGGCAGGGGGTGGGACAGATCGGAGGCCATGGATATGATGATGTGTTTTACAGAGCAATTGGTAAGATGACAAACCACATACTGTATTTCTTCCTTCATGCTGGGGTGGCCAATGGATCTGGTGTCAGTAGAGTTAAACATAATATCAACCATTTTTTATGCTGCAAATATTTCCATCCCATAGATGTATGTCTGTAAGAAGAAACAGTTGTAAACGTAATTGTGAGGGAGAGTAAGCCTTTCATTATAAGCGAACATGTTTTGTAAAACTGCCTGCAAATATACTGAATTCCACTTGTAATTCTTGAGACTCCACTAGCTGTATCAGGTTTGATTTTTTTTGTTTTGCTAAGGATGGGTTTTCCTTCTGATCTGATCTGATCTGATCTGATCTGATCTGATCTGATCGGCAACATTGCAAAGTAAACATTTCCTTTTTCCAGGGAAGTAAGCTTTTTATAGCAAAGAACAAACATGGTCTTGTGAAATCTTTTAACTTTTAACCCATTTATTATAGTATAAGATTTCACAGCTAGATTAGGCTTAATTGGGTACATGAGATATTGTCACTAGGCTAAATATTTGAAGCAAGGCTTTGCTACAGAATCTTATAATTGGCAAATGGCTCAACTATGAAAGATTGTTGATCAAAATACAGATTTTAGTACTTTCTGTAGTAATAATGTATTTCTGATGCATGAAGGAGCAAGCCCTTTATATAGTCTCAGGTTAGTGTTCTCCAACTCCAGGGCTTTTCCTCTTTGCTAAATTAAAGTTTTCAGCAGAAAACTTTACCTGAGTGAAATCTGCTGTCCTCATTGTGGATCCTTCTCCTGCCTCTATTTTGTCTGTCCTCAGTCAGTGTCCATCATCTGGTTTTCATTTACTCAAAAGCTGCCTTTGGACTGCGTCAAATTAAGGAAGCATTATGTTAATACTGATATGGCTAAGGGCCACTTCAACCTGTCTTACTGATAAATGAAGGCAAAATCATGGGCACATAACCAAAAAGATATACTGTGTGTTTGTACTCTGGTGAGGTGCAAGTGGGGAAGTACCCAATGCCAGAGCAGGAAAGGCTGCCCCAATAGAGTATTTTTTTTAATGGTCTTTCAAATCTAAAGAGATATTCAAAGAGAAAGCCACAGCTGTGTCCATACTGTACAGTTAACAGTTGCCTCATGGCATTTGCATTAGACCAGATATTATCTACGCAGCAAACATTCTCTCTGGGTAAAAATGCCAAGACTTTCTTTGAAGCCTTGGTTTAATCAGAGAGCCTGTGTTTGAATCCGAAGATTAGTGCATAAAACAAGTGTACACTGGCATTTCCGCAGCATGCATTTGGAACCGAGTAGCAGGAGGCATTGCAATTTGGAGTAGAAATGAAGGGGACCTCTTTGGATCTGATATGATTTTAAATTAGCCATCTAAAAAGGTTGAGAGAATGAACAGGACAAGGAAGCATTTGGTTTTCTAGCTGAAATACTGGTAATGATTCAGTTTGTCATCTTCTGTGTGAATTGGCATTCTGACTTTTCATTATTTCTTTTCCTCATTTATTCTCCATACAGGGTTTCATCTCCCCTTCTCCACTGCCACCATGGTCATATTAGTTGCCTGTTCCTTCATTGTCTTGGTGTCCATCCTGGGCTGTTACTACTCCAACAGACATTCACGCAGAAGATACCAAATGGGAATGATCCAGTCAGTTCTGAGAGAAACTAGTGCTGTGGCCATGGTACCTGCATCAATCGGAACATCTGGTGCTGGAACCTCTGGGCAGTCCAGCATTGCTTCTAATAAACCTGATGACCTAGTAGCTGTATTTTAGAAGGACAAACCTACTTCCTTCTGGATAGCAAGTGTTTAAGAAAATAAATATGCCAGTGCAAAACAGAAAGTGTAATTGTGTAATGTGTAAGAAATCAAATTCTTATCATAGTCACAGATCAAGGCAATATGCATATTCCATCCAATTCTAATCCACAAAATGTTTCAGAGGTCCCAGTTTCTAAGGAAATCCAGGGTGAGCTCCAAAGCCGGAACTAGCTTGCTGGTTTTGTACTCTGCAAACACATTTCATCTGCTATCATTGCCAATGTATTTCTTATCACAAAAAAACGTCACTGGCTATTAATTGCTTTGTTGATCAGCTGAAACACAACTGTAGATATCATCTGATTCCTTGTCACCCTTTAAGCGGCTTACCTTCAGCCATCCACATGGAGAGCTATATTTAGAAATCTTTAATGCTCAAGAATTATAGAGTACAGGACTAAATGTCCTTCTCAGTTCATGTGGACCCTTCCTCCAAAGCTCATTATAATACATCTCACACATGTAATCTTCAAACGGCAGGGGTGGGGTGGGGAGACTAATGTAGAATTAGGATGTTCAAGATATTTATAATACGTCTTACATATATATATATTCAACCTGAACAGAGTCTAATAACTGGAGGTGGCTAGGAAGTAGCTACCTGGTAACAGTGAGCCAGCTATGTTTCTCACGATGACTCCCTTAACCTGTCAGTTGCTGTTTTTTTTCCCCACTGCTGTCCAACACGGATTAATCCTCTTCTAGAATTGCTCAACTCTGTGCCCAAAAGGAATTCAACTATAGTCGACTGATTGTCAGGCTTCTTTTGGAGAAGGAAAAAAAAACATTTGCATACATCCACAGTGAGTTTTGACAGGCGATTAAACCCATGTTTTTGTACTGGCTGATGACTTTTGCTAGAGATGCCTAGGGAAACAAAGTTGAGTAATTTATCAGTCTCCCAATCTTTGTCTTAACATGCCCCCTGCGCTGTAAAAAAAGGAAAGAAAAAAAAGCACTATTTGTCATCATTTCTATGCACATTTAGGTTCCACCAATGACTGCATATTTTAGATAAGCATAATTCCCCCCCTAGTTCAAGGTCAGATGGGTAACCCTAACTATTTGTGGAGAAGCGTCCTCACCATGTATCTCATTCAGACAGGCTCTCATCAATCATTTGCCGGATGTTAAGAACAGTTATCTTCATCAGCACCCTAAAAATACCTTGGAAAGAGCATGTATAACAAAATACATTTGTACTTTTAAAAGTGTATGTATGAAACATGTACTCTACAGCAGATTTCCCTTTTATACCCTTCAAAGTACAGCTATGAAGAATTTGAGAAGGCTATTTTTTTTCTTTAAAGCATTTTAGTAGAAAATTACAACATAAAAGAGAGGATAACTGCTACAAATGCAATATTGAAATAACTGTAAAAGGCATGGAGGGGAAATTGCTTGAAAATATATAAAGCTGAATCACCACCGTCTCTTTCGCCATTCTTGCCTTAGCCAATAGAGTCTTCTGGTTTGTATTGCTCCATTTCATCTTGCTTTTTCTTTCAACCTGATCTTTCAAAGGAGAGCTTTGCTTTCCATCTGGAAAGCCACTCTTTTCTGGTCTACCCAGCAACCATTTGCTTCTGCAGCAACTCTCAAGTTTAACATACTTTAATTTTGTTATTTTTTTATTCATTCTCTATTGTTGCTTCTTTGACACAAATGTAAATATCAGAAAGTCACTCGATGCTTGGGAGCCATTCACTGGATGGTTGCAATCAAGCCTGTTTCAACTTGCTGTGCTTTTCTAAGATAAGAAAATTAAAATGTTATGTTTGGTATTGCCCAAAAAGGATTGTGTTGAAAGCTGTGCACTACAGAAAGAGTGGTCTGCTGTGGGAGAGATTGGGACACTTCCTTCTCTGTAAAAATGTTCCTGTCAAAACAGAAACATCTCTCTATCATCAAGGGGGAGAGAATAATTAATGAGAAACTCTGAGCACAAACAGGCAGTAACATTGGTGAATGCTGGATTAACTGGGCAGGGATTCATGGTCCAAAATATTCATCTCAATAGACACAATCTCCCTTAATATGAGTGACCTTCCTGGTCTTTCAGTTAGTTTGAAGCACCAACTATTCAATACAGAATTATTTTAGTTTCATCCCATAAAAAACCAGTAAAGATGTCCTTCAATTCAGGCAGAAGAGATGGAACATAGAATCGAGAGAGAAGAGCTGCTATAAAATGTAAAGGATTGTGGAGCTAGCCTTAATAAAGGTATGCAGGAGCTGCTGGGTCAGGGGTTAAAAGAAAGTAAATGACAGCTCAATCCTGGATGTAGGGAGAGCAGGAGACAAAGACTCAAATAATAATAAATGATTCAGGTTGGTAAAAGAGGAGATAGATGGAAAGGCTGCTAGTAGCCTTTTAAGATCTTGTGAATATATCCTACAACACAGAAATTGAATCTATTGAAGTTTACTAATTATGATTGTTTCTAGTGTTTTTTAATCTTTTTATTATATTGTAGGCTGCCCAAATTCTCTATATCAGTGAGATGGGTGACATAGAATTAAACAAACATTTTAAATTATATCCGTGTCTCGAGCAAGTCTACCTCAAAGAGCTGATATTAATCTTAATTTGAAGATTCTTAATTCAAGATTAAGTTTATATGTATCTTTATAGAAAGCATGCTCTCTGCAGACTAATGTGAATGAATAGAACCTTGTTTATGAAATGGATATAATAGATTTTAATGGAAGAATGGAAACTACAAAGACATTTCTTGCAACTTGCTTTTTTTAGACTCTTAGGAATGATGGTAAAGTTGGAGTTCCAGCTAATCAGCTGCAAACTTACAAATGATGTGACATAGCTAAGATATAGACCTTTATTTTCCTAACTCCTACTTACTCTGTAACATTCATAGGTGCTACGCTACAGAAGCTATAACCAGATGTGGAAAACATGCTGGGACAACACCTTTGTTACAGAAATATCTTGTGATTCAGCCAAGAACATTTGGGATGAGTGACAACGTATCTTCTGTCAGTCTCTTTTTTAGGAAGCGATCAGAAAGAATTGTAAGACAAACTCAATTTGGAAGTGCACAGGCACTACCTTGGGAAGTTTTCAGGCGTAGAAAAACAAAACTGCCATTCAAAAGGTGTTGTGCCATGTTTCCCCTCTGTTTCTCTTTCATGGATTTTCTGTGGTCAGAAAAAAAGTGGAAAAGTGGTGGTGGGAGACTTGGGTGGGCTCTCAGTGGAAGATGCTGTGTGCAAACTGCCTATGGGTGAAGCAGGATGGATGCACAACACTTTGCTCCGGAAGTAGCTGAGGCAGCTCTGCTATTAACCTCAAGGCTGAGGTATTCAAAGGTGGAAGAAAACATAGCCTTAGAATTTCTCTATCATTTTCTAACGACTTTAAATCTAGACCAGGGGTGCCAAATTCAAGGCCCAGGGGCTGGATCTGGCCCATGGGGCTGCTCTGGAAACAGCGAAGGACTGGCCCGTGCTGCTTCTTCTAGGTGAAAGCAGGCACCCGAGCTCCGTTTTCAGCTGCCTCTTGCAACATTTTGCCAGTGAAAATGGAGCTCAGAAGGGCCATGTGCAGAGTAACGTCGAGCTGGCCATGCCCCTCCCACTCCCCACCCCCCCCACCCCCGTCAAACACAACCCTGATGTGGACCTCAATGAAATCAAGTTGAACACCCCTAGTCTAGACCTTGAGGCTGATCCTTGACTCATATTAAGAACAGAGTTTTAAGGTGCTTTAGTAGGAATTCCTGCTTCATAAGGCCACTTTCTATGTCCAATGCTCAACAATAAAAATAAAACAATAAAAACCTTAGCAATTGTCTCTCCTTGAAGCCGTGGTCCCTGTTTTTGCCTTAGTCATCTTGCTTACTGCTTTCCCCTAACAAAGAAAATGTCTGCTGCTTTCCCTATTTTTCCCTTTCTGTTTTAATTTTTAAGTTTAACTTTTTATTTTTGAAATTTAACAAACATTTTAAAATAATCTTTCTGGGCTTCCCCCTTGTCTTTAAAGTTTTGAAAGTGTGAACTGAAAGTAAAACTAAACAATAAGTCTTATCTGCATTATAAAATGAGTTTCTAGAGTTCCTGCTTTTCCCAAACTATAAAATCTATAGGGTTACAAAATGTTTCCTTCTGGCCCATATAAGTCTCTCTTCCTTCCACCCCACTTCTTAATTCTGAATCTCTTAGAACTATGTACTTGAAAATGAAGATAAGCATCTACCATAGTTCAATTCTTGCTAAGTTTCATGTATTCCATGTATTGTATTTGAATTCTGTACATGTACAGTACGTATATACTGTATGTATGTGTGTATGTATATTTATTTTTATTTATTTATTTATTTAATTT
>JAEANM010025462.1:0-10936 GCA_017656035.1 Myanophis thanlyinensis | reverse complement strand
CTTCCTTCTTGCAGTTACAGTCCCAGAATAAACAGCTAGCAGAGGATAGAATGCTAGCAACTATTATGTCCTATGAAACAATAATTTTGCAGCTGCTGAAACAGAATCCAATTTAGAGAATCTGCCTCATGTATCATCTTCACCGTCTCCTGGTCTGTTCTTAAGCCTTCTTCCAAGCACTAATTATTTTGAAAGTCCTAAGTATCTTAGGGTCAGGTTTTCACAAACACCATCTCTTCTGTATTATGCAATATTGTCTTTCAACAATCGTACCAACTCCCTGAGAGCGCCCAATAATTAATAATAAAAAATTACAATCTTGGCAATCCTGTGGATGAAAAATAAAAAAGCATCTGTGTTTTTGAAGAGTTTGAATACATGTAACATAATGAAATCCTCTAAAACATGCTAAGCAAAATGGTTTGTGGGTAAGACAGGGGTGAGTTCTTGATTCTTGCATGTAGTAATTCTGTACCATGGATCATTCTGCATCGGTCCTAGTATCCCTCTACAAGTGGTCCTCAACTTACAACAGGCCATTCGAAGTTACAATGGCACTGAAAAAAGTGACTTATGATCATTTTTCATACTTGTGATTGTTGCAGCATCTTCATGATCACATGGTTTGACAATTGGTTCATATTTATGATAATTGCATATGTGGATCATGTGTCCATCTTCTGCAACCTTCTGACCACAAAGTCAATGGAGAAGCCAGATTCATTTAACGATTGCGCTATTAATTTAACATCTGCAGTGGTTTGCTTAACAACTGTGTCAAGAACAGTAATAAAATGAGAGAAAAACCCACTTAACAAATGTCTCACTTAATAACATAAATTCTGGACTCAATTGTGGTTGTAAGTTGAGGACGACTTTTATCTGTAGAACATTACCACCAATCCTTTTTAGCTATGGAACTATGAAGGCTATTCAACGCTAAATTTTTATTTTACATTATAATTCATTTTATTTTGTTTCAGTCCTAGATCAGCATATAACTAATAATATTAACAGTTGCTCTCTAATAGAAGTAAATATTAAGATTGAGGAGTCTTTTTCTGTAACAATGGTTACTTTTTCTGTAACAAACAGATGGCCCTGACATCATATTCAACAAGAGTTTATTTGACCTGATTTGACTGTGAAGGATTGTGCTCTGTGTTGCTGCATGTTTATATGCTTGTGTGCATTTAAACCAAAAACTGCAAGAAAATAAAAATTAAGAGTTGACAGAGTTTATCATGTATTTATTCACATTGCATTGCTTCATAATAAATGTTCAGAAATATTCCTTTTGGTATGGAAGTGCCTGCTACATCTAATCTAAAATCAATCTCATTGACTCCAGAAGTCCAAAGAATATCTTTCAGGTAGAAGGAAAATCCATGCATTAAAGTATGTATTCTGCTATTAACTCACATTCTAGGAGAATTTGCTTTTTCAGTCATCTAGTTGTTCCTATTAGCACAATAAATGCAAGCTATGAAGTTGTCAAAATATACAATATTTCAACTGCCTAATATCATAAAATGCTAATTTTAACTTCAGATTTTTCTGCAGATTCTTATATACATAAATGTCATGAAGGACCAGTTTAGATTTTCAAGCACTACTTGTAAAAATAAATGAAGAAAAATAGCATAAGCATTTGCTTCTGACATTCTTTTTCATCCTTTTAGAGAAGCAATTGGTCTTGTTTGTGAAGCTGTGCCAGGAACCAAAGGAGCTTTTAAAAGAAGAAAGGTAGTAATCTTAATTACTTATTTATTGACCTACTGTTATATTGTTGCCCAAGTACCATGTTCTTCTCCAATTTTATCTGAATATCTTAAAATCACTTACTCCAAAGCTACTGTTGGCTCTATTTTACATATTAATATTATATAATGTTTTAAGGCAGGGGTGTCAAACTCAATTTCATTGAGGGCCACATCAAAGTTGTGTTCGACCTAGGGTGCCCGGGTGGGCGTGGTCAGGGTGGGCATGGCCAGTTTGATGTCACTTGTGTTGTGGGCAACTGTGGTGGTCCGAGCTCTCTGCCAGCAAAAATAGGTTCCTGAGCTCTGTATTCAGCTCCTGCAACCCTCTGCCAGCTATATTTTTACTGGCAGAGGCACCATGGGCTGGTCCTTTGCTGTTTCTAGGGCAACCCCATGAACCAGATCTAAGCACTCTGTGGGCCGGATCTGGCCCCTGGACCTTGAATTTGACAACCCTGCTTTAAGGAGAAATCTATTATTTTAATAGATCAGATCACACACTTCTTTTTTTTACCAAATGCTCTACTTCAGATGGAACCACATTAAGAAACAAGATTAAGTAGAATATCTTTCTATGTAATTTTTAGCTTTTCGCAGGCATGATGTTTTTGTATCAAGAAGTATTGTGCTAAAGTACTTTCAATGTGTGGTATCTGTCTTAGCACTGCAACATGATAGAGCCCCATGCAGTTTTCTCTACATGGATAAATTAACTCATGGGTATTTCAGTTCAAACATTGCTGCTAATTTACATGTACCTATAGAATTATTTATCCACTATTTGTGTTCAGTTTGCATTAAGCACAATGGGTTTGAGGCCATGTTAGCAACATTAAACATGTATGATGTTTATGTTTTTATGTAATGATTCAACCATGTGTGAAAATTAGTTGGAAAGTCATGACAGTACAGACGCATAATATTAAAGTGAGAGCTGTATTAAAGCACCATGTAGAAATAGAAAATTGTCACAGCATGTATGAACTTTCCACTTTATAAAATGTTCTTCCATTGATCTATGTTTAGTATTAAGGTTTCATCTCTAGCATTTCACATTTCTCCTGATTTATTATCTTAACAAAGGTGGTTTATTATATTTGTTAACATTTTTATCACTTTTGTTGATGGAAGACAAATTGATTTCTGAATAGGGCACTGCATTTTTTATGATCCTAATCACTACCAGGTGGCTCAAAGATCATATAAATATGCGCACATACAATGAACATTAAATGCATATAAATATACATAAATATAAATATGACCTAGTTGTTTCAGGGACTATCTATCTGGCGTTTGTGCCTATCCTGTAAAATTGGGCTGAGTATATAGTATTCACTTCTTTAACTCACCTTCTAACCAAACCTAACCCATTTCATTTCATTGTTCTTTCATTCACATTGAGGTGCTTGTGAGATTTTGAGCTAGATTCAAAACAACTATAGTGTAGAACAGAACATTATTTCAGTTTAGTGATAAGTAGAGATGGGTTACAAATGACTAGTTCCTACAGTTTCAAACATGTGATAGCTGCTATGTTGTCCTTAACTAATAAAAGACATTTTTATAACTTCTACCACCCAGGCTATTGAGTATAGTAGTTAGTTCAAGATAATTCTCAACCTTACACTTAATTCTTCAAGAATCAAGAGGAAAGCAATCCCACTAAGTAATTAGGTGTACCATTCCAAACAGCTGATTTCCCAATCCACAAAATGTCTGAATTAAATCCATGCCTATTTTCCCTCAATATTATCCAGTGACACCCACAGAATATCCACAACTATTGTGTGATTAATTTGTAGACAACAGATAGGTATGTATCTTTTATATATTGGCTTCATATGGATATCACAAGTATGAAAGACAAATTTGATTTGTACATCATCTCTCAACTCAAATGACATGGAATGAAACTACTGAAACTACTGGTAGTCATTCAGCTGGGGTTTAGGGCACTGTAATGTTATGTGCCTAGCTTCTAATCATAGTGCATTATTGATATCAAACTTCAGTGGTACCCAGTAGGCTTGAAAGGGTCATACTTCTATTATCCAATCATAAACAAGCTTAATTTTAACATACTAAGACTATTTTGTTTCAAAATCTAGCAAGAATCTCAGCAATTGTTAATAGAATTATGTGGAGCTAAATAGTCACTGCTCTCAAACTTTATTTTAAAAAAATGTGATTGGAGATGGATAAGTTTTTTATTGATTGATTATACAAGCTGCCCAGCTAAACTGCATCTCTAGTATGCAATGGTAAACTCTCCCTTCTCCAATCAACAATGCCCACATGCTTTAAACAGTTCACCATCGTCCCCATCCCCAAGAAACCACATCCTACTACCCTCAATGACTAACACCCCATTGCCCTAATCTCTATAATAATGAAATGCTTCAAGCAACTAGTCAGAGACCTCATCACTTCCTCACTACGGACACACTGGACCTCCTACAGTTCGTCTATCGTCATAACCGCTCAACCAACGATGCCATCTCCCATCTCCTCCACACCTTACTTACTCATCTGAACACTGGAAAAGGAAACTATGTCAAAATGCTCATGTCAGGGTTCCACACCACATCCTCAATGCAATTAAAATCCCAGAGAATGAAAGTCCAAAGAATAAAATTTTATTAAGAACATGGTACTGGTACGATCTGTGGAATCCTGAATCTAAAGCTTCCGGGATTCCAACACCCAAGTAAAACTCAAAGTTCCACCCCATTAATTATCACATGTTAATTACTGTCCAATTACTTCAAAAAGAGTCCAACGATTTCTGAAGTACTTCCCCTCACACCTGCAAACCCCTCCAAACTCTTTCTCACGGGAAATTCAAGTTTGTGGAATGCAAACAAGATAACCATTCCGTCTTAGTGACCTTCGGCATGAATACTCCAGTGTTAAGATTCCCTGCTAGCTGCTTCCAGCAACCTAACTAGCACACACACATGCATATACATCTAATACCCCCTCCCATACAAAAATCTCTATTTGAATCTTGACAGCTCTTTGTGGACTACAGTTCAGCATTCAACACCATAATTCCCTCCACACTGACTGGCAAGCTGAAACAAATGGGCTTCAGCCCATCCCTATGTTGCTGGATCTCCAACTTTCTAACTGGGAGACCACAGGTCATAAGGATGTCTCATCCTCACTCACCCTCAACACCGGAGCCCCCCAGGGCTGTGTTCTGAGCCCCCTGCTATAATCCCTATACACGTACAACTGCACGGCCACTATAGACTCCACCACCATCATTAAATTTGCTGACAACACCGTTGTGGTAGGCCTGATCTCTGACAACAACAAGATGGCCAATCTAGACAAGATTAGGAGCCTGGAGAGCGGTGTCAGAAAAACAACATCCTACTCAATGCCAGCAAGACAAAGGAGCTGATAGTGGACTACAGCACAAAGAAAAGGACATACCAGACTCCCATCATCAACAAAAGCCCAGTGGAAGGAGTGGACTGCTTCAAATACCTAGGCATCCACATTTCGCAGAACCTAACATGGAACCAATACATCGATACCATGGTGAGAAAGGCCCAGCAACACCTCTACCATCTTAGATGGCTGAGAGACTTCAGACTGCCCCCAAAAGTGCTCAGAAACTTCTACACCTGCACAGTAGAAAGCATCCTGATGGGCAACATCACTATGTGGTTCGGAAACAGCACCATGCAGGCAAGCTCTACAGAGGATGGTGTGCATAGCAGAGTGCATCATCTGCAGCAAGCTCCCTGAACTGCACTCCATCTACAACAGACAATGCCAAACTACAGCCAGGAAAATAATATAGGACCCCAGCCACCTCAACAACAGACTGTTCACTATGATGTGGTCAGGAAAGTATCTCCACTCCCTGAAAGCCAACACAGAGAGACTAAGGAGAAACAAGTTTCCCTGCAAACAATGAAACAGAAGCTCAGGAAAGAAAAAGATTTTGCCTCTTGCAGAGCTGCCAGTGTTGTAATGTCCTGCCTCCTGCTGGCCAGCTGGTCTTTGGGTCTCTGCTTCATGCATGCACACACACAAATTCAAATTCAAATTTTTATTCATCGCATACACACATACATGGTACAATATGCACTGAAATGCTTTTGCGACCACCTGTGACCGCAATTGATAGTAGAGCAGGAGAGACAAGATGGGAGGAAAGGTTAGGAAATAAGTTAGTAATAGGGGAAAGTTAGGAATGAGGAATAGAGGTTCCTGTTATAGTCTTGAGTGTTCTTGTGGTTTCTGGTTTAGAATCCATATTGCCTGTGGAAAGAAGCTTCTTCTCAGTCTCTCTGTGTTACCCCTCAGAGAACAAAAATGCTTTCCTGACTGCATCGTGGCAAACAGTCCATTGTTGGGGTGGCTGAGGTCCTTCACTATCTTCCTAGCTTCTGACCTTCCACAACTTGCAGTTTGGGCATTCAGTCTCTAAAAGATTTGGCATCAGTGACCTAGTCCTTGGAGAAAAATCAGGTTTAAAGGGCTACTTTAGATATAAATCTCTCAGGGTATGTTCTTACAAAAGGGCAGTCCCAGAAACAAAGAAGGCCCATTTCATGGATCCATCAGTTGACACTGTTTAATTGATGGAACCAAGAGAAGGCCAACTCTGCTCAATTTTACAGGATGGGCATAAACGTCAGGAGATAAATGATCCCTGGAATAACTAGGGCATATTTATATTTATTTATATGTATATGCATTTAATGTTTATTGTGTGTTCATGTTCATTGATCCAACCCGTAGCAATTAGGATAATTAAAATGCAGTGCCTGTTCAGAAACCTATGTGTCTTCAGTCAATAAAAGTGTTGTATAAAATACAGATAGTCTTTGAATTGCAACCATTTTTAGTGACCATTTGAAGTTACAATGGCACTGAAAAAAGTGTCTTATGACCATTTTTCACACTTACGACCATTGCTGCATGCCCACAGTCACATGATCAAAAGTCAGATACTTGCCCACCGGCTCATATTTATGACAGTTCCCAGGATCATGTGATCCCCTTTTGCAACCTTCTATCAAGTAGTCAATGGGGAAGTCAGATTCAATTTAAAACTGCAGTGATTCATTTAACAATTGTGGCCAGAAAGGTTATGAAATGGGGTAAAATTCACTTAACCACTGTCTCACTTAGCAACAGAAATTTTGGGCTCAATTGTAGTCGTAAATCGAGAACTACCTGTAAATGCTTTTTGAAAACAAGTAATAGAAAATCTTAAACTGGATTTAAGATTTGCAATCCTGCAAGTTCTCACCAGCAATCAGGGTTACTGATTCCAGTTTCCAGAAAAGGTTGGTGATGCCAGTTTTAAAACTATTTCTTCCATCTCTGTTATACAAAATGATATCCATTTTTCTTCCCTAGAGTATTTTCTCTTTCTTTCAAATCAATATTTAAAGCATAGTACACAGTTGATTAAATTGTCACATTCTTGACTATTAAATTTTAGAGGTGTCAATTTATTCAGTGGGATTCAGATGGTCTCAAATGTGGATCGAGTACTGAAACACATGCATTTTACTTTCCCAGCCCCCAAGTAAAGCTCTCTCTAATATTCTGGGGAAGAGCAATCTTCAGTTTGCAGGAATGAACATAAATCTGAATATATCTACTACCAGCTTAAACCTGATGACTCCTGACTGCAAGCAGGTTGGTATTTTTGTCATTCCCATTCTCTCTTTTTAAAATCTTATGGTTATTGTGAGCAAGCTGTTTCCATTCTTAATTCTCATAATTTACAAAAACACATTTGAATATTTAATTTATTTCAGTAAAAATATAGGTACATGTGTATAACTCAAGAGACAGTTTGTTCCATTTGAACTCACCACTAATTGAGATCATTTTCCCACTACCACCATCCCTTCAACTACTTCCTGCAGATGTAAACTGGGTAATGATCAGGGATATGTCTTTGCATAGTTATTGTTATGCTATTTTCAAGCTGTAAATTTGCTTTGTATATTGGTAGATCAATTGTTTTACATATTTATGGGGTTTTTTTTAGTTAGAAAAGATAAATGTAAATGTTTTAAAGAAATGAATATGTACACCTTTTCTGGATCTTGATCTTAAATCCATAAAGACAAAAATACTCAAACTGGAATAAAATAAGAGAATAGTTTAGCTTTTTAGTATGCCTAAAACTTCAGACAGAGACCAGGTTTTACACAGCATTGTGATGTGACATTGGTGGTTTAAAGAGAAAGGACTGGGTGTTTGTCATTGGGTGTCCTCCTGGATGCAAGGCTGTCATTGAAGATCATATCGCAGCTGTCTCCAGGGGGGGCTTTTATCAGGTCTATAGGATCTTCCAGTTGCGACCCTTTCTGGATTCGGACGCCCTCCATACAGTCACTTCAGCCCTTGTGACCTCCCATCTAGATTATGCCAATGCTCTCTACATGGGGCTCCCTATGAAGAGCATCTGGAGGCTGCAGTTGGTGCAGAGTGCAGCCGCCGGGTGATTATGGAGCTCCTCGGAGCTCCCATGTTACACCTCTCCTGCGTGAGCTGCACTGGCTCCCTGTGGCCTTTCGGGTGCGATTCAAGGTGTTAGTACTCACCTTTAAAGCGCTCCATGGCTTGGGACCCGGGTACTTATGGGACCCCCTGTTGCCACTGTCAGCCTCCAGCTGACCGGTACGATCCCACAGGGCAGGCCTCCTCGGGGTCCCATTGTTGGGACGTTGCCGCCTGACAGCTCCGAGGGTATGAGCCTTCTCTGTGGCTGCATCCTCCATGTGGAATGAACTTCCCCCGGAGATTCGGACCATTGCTGACCTCCAGACCTTCCGGCACGCATTAAAAACCTACTTATTCCAACAAACTGGTCTGGCCTAATACTTAACGGGGTTTTAAATTCTAAATTTTTAATTGTAATAAATTATTGGATCTTAATTGGTTAGTGACTAATTTTAATTGGCCGGGCCATTGATTTAATTTGTATTAATTCTATTTTTAACTTTTGTATATTTGGGTTTTAGATTGGCTGTGCACCGCCCCAAGTCCTTTGGGAGTGGGGCGGTATAGAAATGCTGTAAAATAATAAATAATAATAAATAATAAATAATTATAGAAAACAGCAGGGTAGGGCTATGTAAATCATGGCCAGAGGATAAGACAACAATGTTGGACAGGCATCAAACTGAGGTTGTTAGCTCTTTGCACTGATTCTGGAAGCATCTAATAATGAAAAGTTCTCTGTATAGTAAGAACCATACTGGAATAAAAACATGAAAATTAAAAAAGAGGGGAGGGAGGCAAAGGGAGACATTGGCTTTCATTGCCAAATTCACATCTGAATGTCTCTTGAAGATCTTACAGAAGTTATCATTTCAATGTACTTTAAATGGAGATGTAGAGAGACATAACATTTGTCACTGATACCCTTGTACTTATAATTTGGGCTTCTGATGTTACATATTCAAGAACATAGCTGGGGCAAAAAAAGAAAGGAAAAGAGCATTCTGTGTATCTCACACATTATGTTTTCTTAACTACAGATTATAGCAAACCATCATATGCAATCTATTTCTTTTGCATCTGGAGTAGATGTGGTAAGTCTCTTCCTTTCTACCATTTGCTATTGATGCAAGAGGTTATTGTGCCAAATGTATTACTTATCTTTCTTGGGGGAAAATTACTCATTGTTACACCCTTGTGGCTTAGCGGTAAGGGAGAAAGACAAAGAAAATTTCAGCTTATTTGAACATGCTTGTGATACATGAACATATTTTCAGTGGGCTTTACAATATGGATGAAGTTTAGTTAAGATTTACCAATAATAATTATTTCATAATTTGTAAGAGCTTCATTTAATGGACTTTGAAAACTATAGCCCAGTTTTTGAAAATAGCATCTTAAGCTTTCATTTGATTTTCTAACCTAAAGATTTGCTCAGTTGCTTTACAAAGGTACCTATGCAAGACTTCGAGAATGCCTGCTTGATCAATGTCTCTGTTCTAAAATCTAATTTGATTGATATTTATAACGCTTTTGTCACCATGGGATCCAGGCATAAGTATCAGATTGCAAAGATTCAGATGAAAATTCAATTGACCTGTGATTCGGCACAAAAGGAAACTTTCATATTCATGATAGAATGCTTCACTTTTTTATTCTCTATCCTCTTCCAACAGGATACAACAGACTATGTTGCATATGTAGCTAAGGATCCTGTTAATCACAGAGGTAAAGAATCTTTACTTTCATCTTTCTTTTGAAAAGATATATTGTTCAGATTCTCTTCAGTTAGAGAAGATTGTGTTCATCTATTCTATTTCTCTTCAAGTATTCTATTTCTAATGGCTTCTTGCAGATATTTGGCTAGCTGTGTGCTTGTATTTATATTTGAGACTGACTCTCCCAACTTTTCATATATTAGAAATAAGAGTTGCAATAGCACTTAGACATATACCGCTTCATCGTGCTATACAGCCCTCTTTAAACAGTTTACAGAGTCAGCATATTGCCCCCAACAGTCCAAGTCCTCATTTTACCGACTTTGGAAAGATGGAAGGCTGAGTCAACCTTGAGCTGTGAGAATCGAACTGCTGACAGTTGGCAGAATTAGCTTGCAATACTGCATTCTAACCACTATAGCACCACAGCACTTTGCAAAGGAAGAAGAATGATTGTATTAAGCAGCCAGTCCATCAGAGCACATTGCATCTGCATGCAAGATTAATTTACGTTTATAATGTTGCTGTTCTGACCCAGCTCCCCAAACATGACAAATCCTCTGAAGTGAACTCAAAGATTCCTTTAATTAGGAATGCCAGCAGCCCCGGCAAAAAGTTTCTCTCTCAACGCAGGCTAACAAGACTGTCCGGCGGCCTACAAAGAAAATCTATACAAAATGCTTTATCGATGGCATCTGCCATCAGCGAGACTGGCTAAAATGTAACCCAATATGAAGCCAGAATGTTGGAAGTGTAAAAATAAAGAAGGAACATACTATCACATGTGGTGGCAATGTCAGAAAGCCATAAATTACTGGGAACAGATTAAAAATTGGATATACGAAATTATGGGAGTAACAATTGAATTGAAATCAGAAACATATTTTTGAGGCATGATAGACCCCAAAATTCAAAAGCACCTTCAATATATAATTATACATATCGTAACAGCTGCAAGAATTGTAT
>JAEANM010025461.1:0-10937 GCA_017656035.1 Myanophis thanlyinensis | reverse complement strand
TATCTATCTAATCTACCACAAAAAATTATTACAAAAAAAGATGTTGAGACTTTGTAAGTGGAAGAAGTGGAAAGAAGAGCAACTAAGACGATTCAAAGCCTGGAGACAAAAACATATAAAGAATGGTTGCAGAGTTTGGGTTTGGCTAGTCTAGAGAAAAGAAGGACTTGGGGGTGGGGATGTGATAGCAGCATTCCAGTATTTGACAGGCTGCCACAAGGAGGAGCAGTTCAGTTTATTTTTCAAAGGGCAGGACAAGAAACAACCAATAAAAACTAACCAAGGAGAGAAGCAACCTGGAATTAAGGAGAAACTTCGTAAGAGTGAGAACAATTAACCAGTGGAATAGCTTGCCTTCCAAAGTTGTGGGTGCTTCATCACTGGGAGTTTTGAAGAAGAGACTGGACAGTCACTTGTCTGAAAAAGTATAGGGTTTCCTGCTTGCGTAAGTATCTGACCTAGAAGACCTCCAATGTCCTTCCCAGCTCTATTCTGATTGATTCATTGATTGATTTGAAGGAAGGAAACCATGAGAGTTACCCTTTTTCTTTCAAGAAATTAAATCGTTTGCCAAGATATACCTATGTTCAGTTAAACCATGGGTAACCTTTTTGTGGGTCTGATGAACCCAACTAGAGAACAAGCTGTCAACTCATCTCCAGCATGGCAACTAAAGGACTTTCTGATCCATAAAATAGCTCCCATGAGATACAACTGATTACAAAAATGAAGATACAGAATATAAATTTTCATCCTATTCCTACTTTACTATCTCAATCTGTTTTGCCATTTTTTGGGGTATGTGCATATCGTGGGCAGTAGTCATCCATTTGGAGGCTGGCACTTTGCTTGTTGCATGCCAGCTTCCTTAAAATAATAATTAAAAAAGTAAAGAGTATATGGAGAAGTAGATTGATAGCCATCAAGAAATCTGGTTTGAAGGTAAATTGGTAGCCCTGTCAGTACATTGGGAATCTAGAATTAAGAATTTTCAATTTATGGCCAAACTGGAATATCCCAGTTAAAGAAGGAACGCATGGTGAAATTAATTGCATGACATTAGTGATTTCATCTTATAAGTTTGAAAATCAACAACAATAAAATGCCTAAAGTGTAATCACTTTGTAATAACAGAAAAAATAAAATAAAAATGGAGGAGGAATAGGATTAGACATGAAAGCTGCAATTACCTGACTCAAGGCATGTCATTGTAATGTAAGAGAAACAACGTATCTTCAGCTTAGTGTGAATAATACCTGCATTTTTAAACACAGTCTCAGTGACTGCATTAAGTTGAGTCAAACCATTGGTTTGTTGCTGACAGTAGTTCCCACTGTTCTTTTGCAAAGAATCTTATTTCAATATCTGCTTTTTGATCTTTTGAGGCAGTATGAATTGAAATCAGAACTCGGGATATTGAAGCATTTGATTTTTTTACAATTCTGAAAAGTAACTATGCATGAATTGAAACTGCAATTATCCAGCAGCAATTGGGTATTTGAAAAACAATTCTTCAAAGGACATTTTAGGTTTCTTTTTAAAAAAATGATCAAATTGTATTTTGAGGTGTTTATTTGAAAGAAAACTTCCAAAAGCATGTGTTTAAATGAGGATTTTCACATTGGTTATGAAAATATATTACAATAATGTGGGAGAAAGAAATAGTGTAACCCAGGTTTATGGATGAATAAACTCATAAATGACAAGGACTAGATATGTCCCTCTTACGCTTCCCTTCACACACAAAAGCATCTGCTATATAGCTTCTTTTTTTCTTGTCTCCCTTCATAGCCTCTTAAATGCTGCCAAATATTTCAAAAACATCATGGCAAATAGGACCAGGATGATCAGCCAGCTGGGACAGATTAGATTTCTGCAGCCTAGTCACTGAAAGTATTGGATAAACTTTGATAGTGACATTAGGTCTATTAACTCTGGTTGAGTATTAATAGCTGGCAGCTGCACAACAGAACGAAGACAGGAGTGCCTTACAATGAAAGAAGTAATTCATTTACTCTGCAGTTTGTATTAGTTCCAGTCAAGAAACTTGAGGTGAGCTGCAAAGAGATTTCTGCTGACTATAAAAATAGGCATGTGTTTTCCAATCCAATTAGTTCTCTGGGGAGAAAACTCAATTTCCCCATGGAATTCAAATAGAGAGCTTTCAACAATTTGCTTTGCATAATTTAATAGGAAAGGGGAAGGGAAAAGTGAGGGACAAAGATTCAGCTAAGAGAAATGAAATTTCACTGATATGCTCGGATTCGTTAGGTGAAAGGAGTTTTAGGTCTGTCTGTCTCCTTGAGTTATTTATAAAATAACATACGTAGGATATAAATACATTTCTTTGTTTGAATATATTCTAGCAAAGTGCTAAGATAGTAAAACTTTCAGTCAAATCTCATTCCTCAATCAACCACATAGGTTGCATTTTGAAAATCTAAGGCTACAAGCTGAAACATGTTAATTGTAATAGTACTTAATGTCAATTGCATCTATCACTTCATAGTACTTTACAGCCCTTTCTGTAAATGTTGGCATAGTGGTCCCTATTTTGTTTGACTTCAGAAGGCTGGAAGGCTGGATCAACCTTGAGCTGGTCAGGATTGAACTTCTGGCAGGGAGCAGAATTAGCCTGCAATACTGCATTCTAACCACTATGCCACCAGGGCTCTTCATGTTAGCAAATTGAGATTTATGGGACTGAACTTGAAAAACTGAAGAGGTTAGTATTTGGATGGGAGGCCCCAATGAAATATCAGCTCTATAAATTGGATTGAAGAAAATGAAATAAAAATACAAAAGAAGACAATGTCAAACCATTTCTGTAATATTACTAAGCAAACTACATAAGTGTACTCAGAATTATCAGGAGTTTTCAGATTGAAAGACACTTTTCATTAATGCACAATGAGAAAGAAATAGCCGGATCTGCAGGCCATGCCTTTAAAACTACAAATTTCAGATTTCCTTGGGAAAAGGCAAAAAAGCTGGTAAAACAGTTTAACTCTGGTAAATAACTAGATTTGTGAGATGAACCAGGCAACATTTGTTGGGCTATAGCGCTATCATATAGCCACATCTGAAGCTTGGGAAGCCATTTGCAAATGGCTTCAGGGCTAATTGGACTGTACAGCAGATCAGCTAAGAAAGAACATTTGTTTGTTTTAACTGGATTCATGCTCTACCTTTCAGCCAACAAATGATGTTCAAAGCAGCTTTGGAATGAAAGCTAATTGCACATGGCTATGATAATCTAACATCTTCCCCTTTCACACTTTTTGTCAGTAGATAATTTTTTTTTCAATGAAGCCTCAAAAATCCAAAGTTCTTTTCCTATTAGAAGAGTTCCAATTTCTCCAAACGCTGCAGGTGGACAATGTGTGGCTAAAGAACTGCTTCTAATTAGAAGAGCAACAAATTCACCTCAGACAAGGATTTTTCAGCTCACTGAAGTGAATAGACACAGTGGGAGAATCCTATTGAGAGCTGCTATAAATGCAAAAAGCTACCTGTTAATTTTTTATCGTGAAAGAGCCACAAGCATAAGAGAGGTGAATCGTACAGTACTTGTCCTACATTTAACACTGGAAGTAATTGGCTTCACTCTTTCTCCAGGCTTAATTGCCAACCTCATGTGAAGTTTTGAGTGACATTTTGAAATAAACAGACCAGTTTAGTAAGTAGATGCTTTTTTTATTCATTCACGAAATTTCTTCAGAGTCTTTGGTTTTCATGTTCTTTGCCACCCTTGCCCCGCTAATTCTAGAATCATTGGCAAGGTTCTGACATGAGAAGGTTGACATTTCTGGTTGAGCAATTTCCTGTGGAATTTTCAATAGAGTCAGTTTGGCCCATGTTGTCTACGATGACATTAATGGTTGTTAAATATTCTTATCTGTTACATACAGTTCTGTTTCAATAAAGGTCAGTGGCTGTGTCCATGACAAGTCTTGTTGTTGCTGTGCAAGTAGAACTAATCCGTCACTCCATGGTTTGTTTGGAGTTCTTCTTTTCTCCCTCATTAATTTCAGCTCAGCAGCTAGATTTTAAAAATGCAAAACATCTCAGCTGCTCAGATGGGTATTAGGATATGAAATTATTAGCTCAGCCAGCATTGGAAAGACGGTTAATATTGCCTGTGTGGCTTGAGCTGTAACACCTCATTAAGGGACTATGCAGCTGCGCATAGAAAAAAAAATTATACATTTCTTTAATTAAAAACTTAGTGCTGTTGATGGGGACGAAGGCTAAGATCTGTCTGTGGAGTTTACACAAAGGTACTCTCATATCTACTGGTAATGGGAAAGCATTAAACTTGATTATTTTCACTTGTCATAAAACTTGTTTAAAAAATCAAATAGTAATGCAAAATGCTCTTAAAGAACAATAGCAAAGGAAGTGCTGTAGCTACTGCATAGCAGCAAGGCAACACAGTGGCTTCTTGGCAACAATAATAAACAAATGGCTCCAGAGATATAGCTTCTAGCATTCTCCTTTCCTATTGTAGTAAGTTTGGGAAAACAATTAGCTGCCAGTGCAGATTGATCATACTGGATGTTGCTACTCAAAAATAATTCTTCATAACACAACTCCTCAGCTATGATCCTTAGCTTTTTAGGAGAAACTATCATTTCTGTAATGATTTGAACTCTAATCTCCTTGTCAGCTTCTCGCTGACTTGTCACGTCTGGGCTTAACTTCATTATGCTCACCTCATCGAGCCCATTATTGAATCCAGACAATATTCGTGGATATTGACAACTTTATTACTTGAGTAATAAGAGCAATAGAGCTGAGAATCTTCATGGCATCTCTTCCCAAAATTCCAGAGAACAACTCCCAGGAATAGAGAATAGTATAAATTCCTTTCTCAAACATTATAGACCAAACCTGGGGTCTCCCAGTTTATAAATCTATTTCAGCTTTTGAGGGTCCCAACTCAGCTGACCATGTTTTTTCTCTCATTCATGTGCTCTTTGTCACTTTTGTTTGTGTGATAAGTGAGAAAGAGATTCACCTTATCAGAGTGCAACATAAAAGGTCAATTGTCCTTTGAAGGAATTATTAATCTTTTCCAATATAGATCATTGTGTTTCTTTCATACTGTGGAGGGAAAACAAGAGAGCCTACAGACTTTCCATTTAGTTTTGCTTCTAGCAATATTACATGGTCTAACCAGCATTTTTGGGTGTAGGGCCCAGTATCAAAGTTGTCTACATGTTAGACAGTATTTTCATTTAATATTATTTCATTGGATTGAAATGTGGCCCACCATTTTTTTACTCCTGATTTTTTTTACTTCTGATCAAATGAGAATCTTTCTCTAGTCATATGTACAAGAATAGAATCACAAACATTCAGGAATTAAGCATATTTTATAAGTACATGGAAATATTTAGCAAATAAACATGTTTCTAGTTGATTAAGCATGGGATTATTGGATTTGATTGTGTAATATTGATGTCCTAGTATTGTTTAAGCTATGTCCTATAAAAATTTGCTGGAGTAAAATGACCCAGAAGTCAAGGGTTCAATGCTCTTTGCTATTTTAAAACCAAGGACCTGCATTATGTTCTTGTATTAAGCTGATGTGTGTTGGTATAAGATTGTGTGACTGCATCCTCCCCTGGGATTGCTTCACAAAAGGTCACATCTCACACATGCTTATTGTTTTGCCTCCAGCAGCTCAGTAACACATTTGTACTTAATGCATCTGAAAGCAGATACATGTTGTTTATTTCAAAGAGACACACATTTATCTGATATTGATAGAACTTTTTAAGAAATGCACTGATTGACTACACAGCAGGCAGAAGCTTGAAAATAGCTATGATACAGCTCAAGAAATGTCATGCATGAAGAGATACAAGTTGAACACATTCAAAAAGTTATGCAGCTCTTTAAAATTTGGGTGTATTTTCTATATATAGGAAGTCCTATGCTGGGTTAGGCAAATGGTCTATCCAGCTCAACATTCAATTTATTATTACTATGAAAATTATAATTTAGGATATTGGATGAATATTTGTCATCCATAGTTAAGGTCCAACAGGATCTGGATGTCAATTTTTATATTCTGAATAATACTCTGGATTTATTTGGGGTCTGATATTAGACATTGACTGGGGTGATGTTTTCTAAAAATAAATGGTTTGTATTTGGCAGCATATTAAGTTTCATTTTAGTAAAGTCTGGCTATTACATTTGTGTTATACTACTGTTTTAATCAAGAAGGAAATAGTTCCCTCAAATAAATTATGATGATGCTGAAAACAAAGTTCTAGACACTTAAGGAGTATATAAAAATATCCATTGTTTTTAAAGCAAAAATTTCCCTTGTGGATTCTAAAGTTATAAGTTACTCTATTTGTCACAAAAATTACATTTGCATAGATGTCTATGAACATCTATCATTATATATATCTATAAAAAACATTCCTTTTGAAAGCAATGGTGATGCTTTGGATTCACTGAGGTCAAGATCTTCAAAGGAGCTACCTTCCAGAGTATTAATTCTGCTGTGGAAAGAAAGAGAAAATGAGATTTTTCCACAGTCTGTCTTTAGATTTTGAAGATTGCTATGAAATTGGAGTGTAGATGGTAAGGCCATTAAGCACTGTTAATCAAGAAAATTGAATCTGGACTTGAAAGATACAAAGCCAAATTTATTCTCTGTCACTAGGTTACTCTGGGCCAGTCCTTACTTCTCATTTACCTCACAAAATTGCTATGGAGAAAAATTAAGGAAGAGAGGAATACGGATGCTAATTTTTTGCTCTTGGAAGATATTATCTGAAATAATGAATAAAAATATAACAACTAAACCTAAAAGTCAGAATCATGGACATTTTACATTCTATTTTTTTCTATACAGTTTAGCAATAAACCCAAATTTCTAACAGTATATATCTGACAGAGATCCTAGCGCTTCCATGCTTTCTGATGGATTGATTTTGATCAAAGATATATTTTCTACAATGTGGTTATCACATATATTTAGATGATGAGGCCTACATTTAAAATGCTAAATGAATCCCTCAAAGAATTAATGACTTTGATTTTAAGAAATGAAAAGAGAGGAGGCTAGCTGAAGGCGACTTTTACATCCTTTCCGTCTGAATTCTATTGCTTCTCCAAAAACCATTTTCAAATTCCAAGGGCAGTAAAGAAAGGGAAGGGGTCATCTAAACATGGACATAAAAACTTTGTAGTTGGGGTGTTTTGATTACACACAATTGTCATTTAACAGAAGCTGCAATTCATATAGCTGGACTGATTCTTTCGTCAGAACATGGTCACACACAGCCTGTCTGAAAAAGTGATACTGAATCACAGAAGAATGAATACATCTGCTCTTAGGACAGGATACTGGTCTAATGTTTGGCTAAATCTGAGACAGGTAGACAAAAATACAGCAGCGAGCATCAGGCATATAAGAAGTATAACTTGAATTAAAAGACACATTTCTTTAGCCAAAGATGTTCCAGGAAGTGTGAGTAAAAAGTTTTCACACATGCTATGCTCATGACTGATAGACTCTCACCAACTGTACACAACAGGGATCAGATTTCATTTTTCAAAGCAGGAGGACTTCCTTCTTGCCTTGACTCACCCAAACCCAATGACTTTTAATTATTTTTAGCCCCAGGATAAAATGGAAGAATGTCCATGAAAATGAGAAGTGACAGTGGGTGAAAATCAATTATTCTGGATGATTTACCTTACCAAGAGTACTGGTCTGAAGCATCCTGAAATAGTCCGGTTACTTAGCAATGGCTCCTTTGACCTAACTGATATGTTCCCTTTTTAAAATGGTATAGTGTTAAAATAATGTAACAGAAGATTCAGCAACCTGGAGCCTCCAGATATTTCAAATTGCACCTCAAATAATCCTTTAATTTCCAATGTTGGCCAATAGCAGTAGCAATAGCACTCAGATTTATATTCCACTTTATAGTACTTTACAGCTGTCGTTAAGTAGTTTACAGAGTCAGCATATTGTTCTCAACTGTTTGGGTCCTCATTTTACCCACCTTGGAAGGATGGAAGGCTTGAGCCTGGTGGGATTTGAACTGCCAAACTGCAGGCAGCCAACAGTCAGCAGAGGTAGCCTGAAGTACTGCACTCTAACCACTGTGCCACCGAGGCTCTGACGATAGGATATAAAGTCCATAATATCCAGAAGGCACCTACAATTATGTTGCATTATGTTTTCTAGATTAAAAGAAACTGCTATTATAAGGCCACTCTATGAGGTCATCTAGCTTTCTTCTCGTACCTCAGTTGGAAGGAAAATATGTTGATATAAACTGAGATGCCATCACTGATTAATGGGATTCTCTGCCATCCTTTCTTAACCCACCCAAACCATCAGCAAAGGAAACATTGACCAATCACTTTTGTGGATTTGCAGTGGGATGGGGTTGGGAAATGCTACTATCTTCCCAAGATGCAGAAACCATGGATCAGGATGGAGTTTTTCTGTGCAATGTTTTCAGAAAGTCCAAGACATGGGAATGTAGTTCTCTTGGTCTTATGAAATAAGACATGTAAGTGAAAGATTGGTGGCTCTTTCTACTGTAAATCTTACACTTCAGTCAAGATTTATTTAGGGGACAGAGGTTTCAAAACAATTAAATACACATATATTTTAAACAAAGCACCAGCAGCTCTTCAGAAGCCAATTTTTCCCAGAGGTTGGGTATTTTCCTTTATGTTGAAATGAGTTTAGATTGTTGGGTAGTTGATCCTGAATAAGATATAAATCTATACAGTTGCAGCAGAGCATGATGGTGGATCAAATATTTCAGTTGCTGGAGAGACACTGGTTCATACCTCTGACCAATGTCCTGAATGCCTTCTTCCCTTGTTTATACCTTCTTTTGCCTTATCTAGCCCAACTCCTCTTCTCCTAACAACATTTCTCTAGGCTACTTTTTTTTGGAAAGGAGGAGGGATTCCATTTATGTTCAGCTAATACTTCCAATTTACACAACTCAACCCGTTTCTGAAAGAAATCGCTCCTTACCATTCCATTGTCACTTGGCTGCTTTAAGAGCAGCACCCGTGCCTCTCTTTTACTGTACTTTTCTTTTTTGAAAACTGTCAGATTCCAATTATCCTTGGTTGAGATCAAGGTCAAATTGAGACTTGAACCTCTAGAAAGAGTGCAGAGAAGAGTAACGAAGTTGATGAGAGGACTGGAGGCTGAAACATGAAGAATGGTTGAAGGAATTGGGCATGTCTATTTTAATTAAGAGAAGGACACGGGGTGACATGATAGCAGTGTTCCAATATCTAAGAGACTACCACAAATATAAATCTGTTTTCCAAGTCACTTGAAGACAGGACAAGAAGCAATGGATGGAAACTAATCAAGGAGAGAACCAACCTAGAACAAAGGAGAAATTATCTGACAGTTACAACAGTTATTCAGTGGAATGGCTTGCCTCCAGAAGTTGTGAATGTTCCAACACTGAAGGTTTTTAAGAAGAGATTGGACAACTATTTATTTGAAATGTTATAGAATTTCCTGCTTGAGCAGTGAGTTGATCTGGAAGATCTCTAAAGTCCCTTTCAACTCTGTTATTTTGTATTCTAAAACCCAGAGTGCCCCCAATCAATATTACACTGCGATTTGTTAATTTAATTCAGCTGAGGTTCTATTATCTTCTCAAACCTCCAACAAATGTATTACATTCTTTAATAACTCTTGAGATCTGAATTTATTGTTTGCATACTAAGGAATATACAGACAGCATGAGACATTTTAATTAAAATATGCTCACAGAACTAGAAAAAAATAGTAGCAAATAGCAAATGTTTATAAATTTCAGAAATCAGAGAGTTGTTGGGAATCAGATGGTGTACAAATCTAAATAATCATTCTTGAGACTCTTAGTTACCAATTGAAAGATTGGGCAAGATTTTCAATTTGTTGGGCATAAGTAGACTACTAGGAAATCTTAGGCTGAAAAATCAAAAAGAAAAAAATCTGAAATAGTTTACATATTAGTGCCAGGGAAAACAATCAGCATGACTATATAGTTGTTGAAATAAGGTAAGCATCAAGATGATTTTATCTTTAAGGATCAAAAGAACAGGCCTGTTGGACTACAGATTTATTTATTTCAGCATTCTGTTCTTACAATGATCACTCAAATGCCCTTGTAAAAATAGCACACAGACTGTAACCCTTTTTGCTACATACATGTTTCTTATATAATTTTCTCTTTCTTCCATGGGCTGTCCTTTCACTTTTGCTCCTTCCTTCCTTCCCCCATCTTACTTTAAACGACTGGGCAATTTTACAACATAATTTCCTTCTTTCCCAATTCCAAAATACATGCTACCCTGCCAATTATTGTAGGCCCAAACCACAAGATCTGATCCAATCTGAACAAATTGGGGAAAATAATGATACAAAATTGATTGTCTAACATCATTTCTATTAATTTTAGTATGCTATTGTTTTAATACAGCTGAACTACAGCATTTTGTCAGTTGCTGATGGGAAAGTGCATAACATAGCAATCTGTAAGTAGTCTAAAGGGACTGACTGAAATACAGTTATAGGTTTTTAGAATGACACACTGCATGTCTTGGATTGCATAGGATTAGTGTGAAGGCCAACTATGTTTAACAGGTAAGCTCTTCAAAGCCAATGCTGTATGTAGGATAATAGTTATTCTTTCTAGGATTATACAAACAGTTATTGGTTTCATCACTCCTGATGTGTATATTATAGATTTTCTTGCTTCCCTGTTTTTATTGCTGTGCTTGATTCTTTACAGATGCTTTAAATAAAGTAGGATTACCAGCCCCTACAGTATCTACCCTGCAAGCCCAGCATAAATTCAGGGGTAATTTTGACATAGGTACCATAATACTTGTCACTACAACTCATTGTCATCCATAAAAAGTGTATATACTAG
>JAEANM010025460.1:0-10937 GCA_017656035.1 Myanophis thanlyinensis | reverse complement strand
TATTTATTTGAATTTATAAACCGCCCCTCAAGGGACTCAGGGCGGTGTACAACCATCCAAAAGGTAACAATGAATAACTAACAATTAAAACCAATTAAAAGAATTAAATTGAGTGGATAATTAAACTACTTTCCGTGGAGGCACACAGAAAACCTCTGGGAGGAAAGAGGAGGGAGATCAGTGCCAAGACTCAAATCCTGCTGTCAGGGTTCCAAGTAACAGACCCAACGAAATTAAAACTCCGAGGCCTGAACTTTCCTCAAAGTAACGTTTCATTAGGAATGTCATATTGGCACGGCTGGTGAAAAGCCAACTCTGAAGGGCCTGAGGCAGCAGTGGAATTCAACATTTTTTAACTACCGGTTCTGTGGGTGGGGCTTGGTGGGCGGGCTGGCGGGTGTCATGTGACTGGGTGGGCAGTTTCTGTAAGCAGGGCAATAAAGATTAGGCTAGAAACAACACCAGGATGTTTCTTTCCTGCCTTCCTTACAAGATTAACCCTGCACAGTGGAAAAAAACAAAAAGAAGATTTCTTCTAACAACCGGTTCTCCAAACTGCTTAGAAATTTTACTAACGATTCTAGCAAACTGGCTAGAACTGGCTGAATTTCAGCTCTGGTCTGAGGTTTTCCCCACCCAAATCAAAACCCAAAGTTCATGCCCCTTAAGTCACACAGTCCTCTTTCGGCTGCCTTACAAACACCTAGTGGAGACATCCTTAGCTCCCATGGGAAAGAATATTATTTTGGCTACAGATCCCTCTCCCCCACAGTTATCTCCATCTCCCCCCTCATGTTCCCACAGCAACAACAGGCCTTGCTGTGGCAGCCCTGAAGTAGCTGACACCTACTTTTTTGAACTAAGAGATCTTTTAAGGCCTTTTCTCAGCCTTAAAACTTCCTGCCATCTATTCCATTTTTTGTTCAACCAAATGACTTTCGCTGGCATGAGAATCAGGGACCAGCCTCAGCCTCAACTCTTTTAAAACACCTTATATTGCTTTGATCAGACATCCAAATGCTCCGCATTCAGCAAGATACAAATGTGATAAGCAAATAAATAAAACATTTCTCGCTCATACACAATCTATTGAAATATCACTCAAAACAGATGTTCCAGCTTTAGAACGTTTCAAGCTTGCGGTGTTACACACATCCTTGGATTTTTTTTTTAACTGTTATATTTACGTTTGCACTGCTTTCTCTTATGACAAATCAGGCAAAAGGAATAAATATTTTATATGAAGACGTTCAAAGACAATAGAACCAAGTAAAAACTGAAAACAACACATTTTGTTATCATGCTTCTGTGTTTTCTTTTCATCTTTTGTGACATCGTTTCCATAGTTCACTTGTAGCTTTTAAGGGATATGTGCACCTGTGTGTGTGTGCGTGCACACACAAATGTATGTTTATGTTTGTGATTTCTATATTTAGAATTCTGCAGCCAAAGAGTCAACTTGAACCCTGAGATATGCAGAAACAATCAATCAATCAATCAATCACCATCTTGTATAATGTGGCTAGGTGATTCCTTGTGTATTTATTTATTTATTTATTTATACCGCCTCTCTCCCGAAGGACTCGAGGCGTTGTACAGCCATCTAAAAAACCACAGAATAAATAACAGTTTAAAAACAAATTAAAATTTAACTCTCTGACTGGCAATACCATGATCAGATTGTGGGTTATTTTGAAAAATCAGATTTCCTTAGCTAAATTCTACCATGCAACAACAGTATAAAAAGAGAGAAAGAATAGGACATACCAGGAGATAAGAATTCCTCACACTTTTTCAATAAACATAGTAAAAAGTCCATAAACCTCTTTTAAGAATTCTACTTCATAAGATGTTCCATAAAACCCTCTTAAAAACATAAAAATAATAAAATATTTGCTCAGTTGGTTCAGGAAAAAAAATTAACACGGAAAACAGTATTAGCCTTTGCCAAACTCTTTTTACAACTGTTTTTATATAGTAAATGTGCATGTGTGTGCATATAGGGGCACGGTGGCTCAGCAATCAAAGGCACTGAGCTTGTCATTTGGAAAACTGACAGCCTGGGTTCAAGACCCAAGCGCCAAAGGAGAGCGTGAGATCCCATTATTCACCTCAGTTCCTGCCCATCTAGCAATTCAAACATATGCCAATGCGAGTAGATAAACAGGTGACACTTTGGTGGGAAGGTCACAGCATTCTGTGAGCCTTGGTGTGTGGTCATGTGGGCCACATGATCATGGAAATATCTTTAGACCACACTAGCTCTCTTGGCTAACAAACAGAGATGAGCATGGGCCCCTAGAGTCAGACATGATTGGACAGGGAAAATTTTTATTTTTATTTTATTTTATTTGTCAAAATGTATATACCGCCCCCTCTCCCGAAGGACTCGGGGCGATGTACAGCCAATAAAACACACAGACAATTTAAAAACCAATTAAAATTAAATTAAATTAAATTAAGGCCAACTGAATTAAGATTTAATTTTTTTTTAATTAGAACAGTTTAAAATGCATGCAAAAATTAAGAACCAATTTAAAACCAATTTAAAATCCCCAACCAACGGTACTAGGCCAGACCGGCTTGTTGGAACATAAAGGTCTTCAGTGCGTGTCAGAAGGTGCATAGGTCCGTAATGGTCCGGATCTCTGGGGGCAGTTTGTTCCAGAGGGAGGGTGCCGCCACAGAGAAGGCCCGAACCCTTGGGGCTGCCAGGTGACATCGTCCTGACAGAGGAACCCCAAGGAGGCCCGCCCTGTGGGAACGCACAGGTCGGCGGGAGGCTGATGGTGGCAACAGGTGGTCCTGTAAGTACCCGGACCCCAAGCCATGGAGCGCTTTAAAGGTGATAACCAACACCTTGAATCTAAATGTTTACCTTTATGAATATACTGTATTTGCAGTGGTGCTATTCAGCTTGGTCAATGTTTACCCCTGCCCAGCTGTCCCTGTCCTTTCCTGAGCCATATCTCCTTCTTTTTTTTCTTTTTTGCTAACCCGAATCACACATAACAGCTGTTTTGCGTGCCTCTGCAACCTTCCTACTCACCCAGGGTGCCTCTAGTAAGGAAAGACTTGCATTTTAGATTCCAGATGCACGCACCAAACTGGTGGTAAAACCAGTTGCATTCCACCACTGTGCATTTGGGTATGTGTGCATGTGTGCAAATGTATGTGTATATGTACACATACTCAGATGTGCATGTATTCAAGCATGTGTGTGTATGTGTATGTGTGTATGTGTGTACCAAATAATTCAAGGATCAATTTTCTTAACTGTACATTTGATACAGTATAAAATAAAACATCTCTTGGCAATTTCATTTATTTTATGAGCTTCTTTTTAATTTCCTGAAAAAAATTCCACAGATGTTTCTTTCACCAAGCAAAAATCTCAAATATGCTTTAGGCAAAATGTTGAAGCAGACGACCTCAGGTTATTGCAAAGCTTAGACAAAAATCCACTTTTCCAATCTGTAAGGCCTCCTATGAAGGCAATGCTATTATTTTAAACTAAATTAGTACAATTCCCTCTGAACTGAACTCTGCATTCTGAATTCATAAACTACAGGAAGTCCTCAACTTGGGGCCACAAGTGAGCTCAACATTTCCGTTGTTCAGCATGTTAGTTAAGTGGAGGTTGCCCCATTTCCCAACCTTTCTTGCCACAGTTGTTAAGTGAAGCACTGCATTTGTTATTGTTTAGTAACACAATACGGCAGAGAATGTGGTGGCTGGATAGCAATAGCACTTAGACTTATATACCACTTTATAGTGCTTTCCAACCCTCTCTAAGCGGTTGACAGAGTCAGCCTATGGCCCCCAACAATCTGGGTCCTCATTTTACCCACCTTGGAAGAATGTAAGGCTGAGTCAACTCTGAGCCTGGTGGGATTCGAACTACCAAACTGCAGCCAGCCGGCAGTCAGCAGACGTCGCCTGCAGTACCGCACTCTGACCACTGCGCCACCGAGGCTCTTGGATGGAGTGATGGAGTCACTGAAGCTGTCAGTATGAGCTTAAATGGACTCCAGAGGACAGGAAGGCCTGGAGGAACGTTGTTCATGGGGTTGTGATGGGTCGGATATGACTTTGCAACTAACAACAACAACAACAACAACAAGTAACACAATTGTTAAGTGGCTGGGAAGTACGAACGCTGACATTCAATATGTACGGCGGGTTCCAAGTTGAGGAAGTTTGGCTTATGTAACACAATATGCATATATAAGCCAGCCAAAACTGTAAAGATAGCTTAATCAGCAGAAGTGATGGGACCTTGTCCAAAGAAACTTATGTACCTATAAATTAGGCACAACCTTTTAAAAATAATTTATTAAGGACCGATGCTAACTAAAAAATTGAAAAAAAAAAAGCTGGAGAATGCAGCAGCACCAGTTTATATAACCAGCACACATAAGGATACTTGTGTGAGTGTGTGTGTGTTTGTATTTAAAATTTCTAGGATGCAATTGCCTGGGCCAATTCCCAAGTCAAGTGTGTTTGAGTGCCATGATTTCAAGACCTATAGTTCTCCTGCTTCCACAACATAGCACAACAACTCACACTTTGTGCTTTAGATTCAATATATTGGTGTGAACATGGAAAAGAAAGATCTTGGGACTTCCATTTTTCTCCCATAGAAAATCTTAATACAGAAATCAGGGGCTTTGATGCCACTAAAATTCGCATGGGATCATCTACTTTTGTTTTGTTTGTTTTTTTAAATATATTTTCTAAGAGAAGGGCAAGAGCTAAGCTTTGCCTCCATTGTCTTAATATTCTAACACATTTTATTTATCAGTTCTGTTTGATCTTTAACTTCAAGATTTTTGTTAATTGTCTTTGCCTTCTGTTTGTTAACCCTAGTAAACTGCTAATGCTCCAAATTATTTTAAATTATTTACTCATTAAAAAGTTTAATTCCCTTTAAAGGGTCAGCCAAAACACAACCAAATAATCTGTGAAAACTGAATCATTTGTATGACTCTTTTTATATCCTTTTGTCCACAAGTCTTTTCATATTGTCTTACATCTCTGTTCAATATTTCAAGAACTAAAATTAGCAAAAGAAGGGGCAAAGGGCAACTTTTTGTATCTCACATGCTTTGGTTAAATCTGCATTAATGATTTTTTTGTACCATCTGTGAAGCGTAAATCAATTTCACCCATTTTATAAAATAATCTCCATAATTCCAAAACCAGTTCAAAAGTAAGTTCAGTTCCAATTGTCAAAAACTTTCTCTACCTCTAAAAAGACCAACGCGGCTTCTTTTACATTATGTTGTTCCAAATATTCTGAAAATATCTAACATTGGTTCTATAGAACAATGGTTCTAACATTATCTTTCAACTAACTTTTAGGTAAAAACCTTAACTGATCCTCATAAATATAATTTTTTGCAAAATTATTTTCTACCTTTCATCTTAAATTGTTGCAAACAACTTACAGTCATTATTCAAACATTATATTGCCTGTAATTTCTTGCTGAAGTCAAATGTTGTCTCTTTTTAGATATTAATGTACTCAATGTAAATCATTCCAAACTTGACTGTAAAAAATATGACATTTGTAATAGAGTTGTCAATATCTGGAATGCTCTACCTGATTCAGTTGTTTCAGCTACAAATTCTCATCGTTTCAGTCGCAAACTGACTTCTGTGGACCTTACACCATACTTAAGTGGACAATAGAGGGGGTGTGCATAAGTGCACAAATGTGCCTAGCATCCCTGTCATTGAATTTTCTTATTTTTCTTATTCTTGTATCCGTTTTTACTCACTGTTTGATTGTTTTGTATTGTTATTGTATTGTTGTTGTTTGAGAAATTCTAATAAATAAATAAAAATTAATGTTATGTTAGCCTCTTTCTGGATCTCTGGCATCTTTCCTCCCTGTAGAATAAAACCCATCATGTTTTGTAAAAGTTCTTTCCTCAAAACACATATAATACAAATTAGATAGTCCAGGGGTATCAAACTCAATTTCATTGAGGGCTGCATCAGGGTTGTGTTTGACATCAGGGCTCCATTGTCTGCCAAAATGGATTGGACAACCAATTGACCAGGATGGCATAAAGTCTTCTGCCTTGAGCAAGGGGTTGGATTAGATGATCTCTAAAGTCCTTTCCAGCCCTATGATTTTTGTTCTACGCTCTTCTGTAATTGTTGGTCAATTTTGCTTTCTAAGATATCCATCTATCTTCTCCAATATCATATCAGTGTCAAAATTGTGACCATGTGACCGAAGGTGATCATGTGATGGTTGTGGGTAGTGACTAGTGGAAGTTTACATACAGGTTGTAAGTCACTTATTCTGAGGTTGTCACAATTTTGAACTGTTCTGAAACAAACGGTTATAACTCAAGGCTACATGTATTCCTGGTAGCAAATCTGCCACGTTCATCATTAATAAAAAGTCCTGGGTTTAACTGGGGATTAATATACAAAACGACTCGATTTCTTTTTTTTTAAGCTGTACTGAAATAATTTACTTAAGGTTCTATAGGTCAAATATTTTACATATTTTCCTGATATAAGTCTCTTGTAGGCAAATAATGTCTTACTTTACTTTTTTTTTTTTCAAATAGTAAAATATTTATTTCCTCTTTTGAGGAGCATTTGCTCCACTTATATTCCATATATTATAAACACTTGTAATCCATATTTCAGCCCCAAATTTAGGAAAATCCTCATCTGTGGCGCCTAATTTAGTAATATATTTTTCCAATTCCTGTTGCGTAGTGACTGTTACATAGCTTCCCCTGAAACCTCCATTTCCATTATCTCCTCCAATTCTCATTTATATCTTTCTAAAAAAGAAAAAAAAAAACCCTCTCATCTTCTGAACTGAAGT
This sequence comes from Myanophis thanlyinensis, assembly GCA_017656035.1. Taxonomy (NCBI): domain Eukaryota; kingdom Metazoa; phylum Chordata; class Lepidosauria; order Squamata; family Homalopsidae; genus Myanophis; species Myanophis thanlyinensis. The sequence continues at coordinate 4,081 of JAEANM010025460.1, read as the reverse complement.
CAGTCTAAATCTCTATTGAAAGGTTAAAAATGATGCCTTCCAGTTTATTCCACTGAAATGGGATCTTTTTCTCTTCTACATTTTTAGCCCAAAAGGTACATTTTTCCCCCCCTCTTATGTAGAATTCTAATAAGAATCTTTTTCAAAACCAATGTGTCTTCAACTGTCATTTTCAAGCTCGTGTGAAAATGTTGCTGTGGGAGACTTGATCTCTTGTCTTCTTTCTAACAAAATCTATCGATATACCCCTAGGGAAGACCCCCCCACCTAAATTAATGGGCTGGATAAACAAAGGGGGAGGATTTCATTTTGTAAACCTTGAAATTTGTTTCCCTTGGACATGGTGGGTCTCAGCAAGGGCAGGGAGGCTGCACGGCCACCCCAAAACTTTTTTGTATGCCAGAATAAAGTCCATTTTATCCTTCTCTAAACATAACTCAAGGTTAACAAAAATGGCACGGAGTTCACATTTGGCACGGCAAAACCAAAGTGAACAGATCCCAGATTGCAGTAATAAAGTTTATCTTTACAATGGTGCCAACCTAACAGCTGGGACAGAAACTGAAGTTTAGCATTTGCCTCGTGCCCACCGTCAGAACAGGGGCTCTGCAGCAAAATTTCAGAAGTAGCCTCCAGGTATTAGGGGGAGATTTGTATGGGGAGGGGAGGGTCCTGCAGCTTTCAGAGAGGTAGGTAAAACTTTCACAATGACCCCTTCGGCGCAGAGAGGTGTGTCTCCCACTGCACACCACATCTCCCTTTCTCCCGATGCCCATCGATTCTTACCAAACAACAAAGTTAACAACCAGTGTGCTTCAAAAGTCACACCACACAGGAAGAGGTGCTCCATCGCATTCCTGCTTTGGCACGAGAGAGGCATGCATGCCCTTACTCGCGCGCTGCCCTGATGCCTAAATCAAAAAGCGACAATTGTGCTTCATGCTCACTAAAGAGTCCCAGCAGCAGATGTCGGACACAAAAGGCTAAATTATCTGAGAGGTGTGGGGAGGTGGGAAAACCCACAAACAAACCAAGAAAGAGGGTGCAGCCAAAACTATTGTTTCACTAGAGCACAGAGAGGCTGTCCAGCGTGCTGCTGTTTAGTGACCCAGAACAATCACTCATTTCCCCAGCACAGAGCTAATTCATTTGCAAGATTGAAAAGAACAGGGGGGGGGGGAATTGGGTGGGTGGGTGGGGGGAGAAGAGAGAGAGAGAAGAGAAGAGAAAAGAGGCATTTCTGCACATGCCCGTAATACTCTTCGCCGCTGGGGGCAGCTTTACATAAGATTTGCCTTTGCTGAAACCAAAGCAACAGTCAGAGAAGCTTTCCAAGTGACAGGATGCAGAAGTGAACAGTGCTTGTTCATTGTACAGGGGGGTGGGGGGGGCCCCCCTCATCCTTTGGCTTCTCGGCTTCCACCGAGAGAGAAGAAGAACCGCTGCCCGGTGGGGAGTACAGATGGGTGAATTATCAAGACAACCCGAGCCTCACTGGGGGGGCACCTCTCTAGCTCTTCCACGGGGAGATTTGAAAGAGGCCGCCGAATCTAGAGATTCCTAACCACTTCACCCATGAAGACCTCACCATCTAGGAAGAATTTGACTTTCTGCTGCAAAAGCTGGGCTGGGATTTATTTGTTCCTGGGATGTTCTGCGTGCCTGGCAAAGGATAATGATCCAAAATCGGTCCTTTCCCCGGGAGGTCCGGTTCTCCTTCCTGGGTGTCAGCAAGCCTTGACTCACCAAAGAAGAACAGCTGACAGGGGCTGTCATGTTCATGGCCCCTAGGAGAAAGCAAAAGAGCTAAGGACGACCTTTGAAAACACAAAGGATGGGTATGTTTCCATTTCATCCCTTTTTCCTAAGCCCACAGCAATCTCTGCAATGCTTCTGTGCTAATCACCCCTCTGTGTAGATTGGCCTCTGTGCGAGCTACGACTGGAGATGCGTTTCAGTGTGCGATTCAGTTTGACTCTGTCTGGCTTATTTGCACGGGTCCTTTCTTTCTCTTTATTAGATCTGTCACCTTAAAATAGGACAGGGGAGGTTGTGGTGGGGGAGGGAGGGAGGGAGCAAAAGAAAACTGCTTGCCAGGTACTTCTTCTGCAGGGGCTTTCCTCTTTATTGTAATAGCATTTTCTGAGCATGTCTGAGAAATACTTGGACTGTATTTTTTGGGGGGGATAACTTTTCTAAGTTATTTCTGTTTCCAGGTTTCAATGTATTTAGGCTACTGAGCGGATCAGCAGTAGCCCTGGTAATAGCTCCCACTGTCTTACTGACAATGCTTTCGTCGGCCGAACGAGGATGCCCTAAGGGATGTAGGTGTGAAGGCAAAATGGTATATTGTGAGTCCCAGAAATTACAAGAGATCCCGTCCAGTATATCAGCTGGATGCTTAGGTTTGTCCTTACGATACAACAGCCTCCAAAGACTAAAATACAACCAATTTAAAGGTCTTAATCAACTCACCTGGCTCTACTTAGACCACAATCACATCGGCAGCATTGATGAAAACGCTTTCAATGGAATACGCAGGCTGAAAGAGTTAATTCTGAGTTCCAACAGAATTGCCTTTTTTCTGAATAACACCTTCAGACCGGTCACAAACCTCCGGAATTTGGATCTCTCCTACAATCAGCTGCATTCCCTGGGAGTAGAGCAGTTCAGAGGCTTAAGGAAGCTGCTGAGTTTACACCTGAGGTCCAATTCCCTGAGAACGATCCCAGTCCGGATTTTCCAGGACTGTCGGAACCTGGAACTCTTAGACCTGGGTTACAACAGGATCCGAAGCCTGGCAAGGAATGTCTTTGCTGGCATGATCAGGCTGAAAGAGCTGCACCTGGAGCACAATCAATTTTCTAAGCTTAACTTGGCACTTTTCCCAAGGCTGGTCAGCCTACAGAACCTTTATTTACAGTGGAATAAAATCAGTGTTATAGGACAAACCATGTCTTGGACTTGGAGCTCGTTACAAAGACTTGATTTATCGGGGAACGAAATCGAAGCTTTCAGTGGGCCGAGCGTTTTCCAGTGTGTGCCCAATTTGCAACGCCTGAACCTGGATTCCAACAAGCTCACATTTATTGGCCAGGAGATTTTGGATTCCTGGATATCTCTGAACGACATCAGCCTGGCTGGGAATATATGGGAATGCAGCAGAAACATTTGTTCCCTGGTAAACTGGCTTAAAAGTTTCAAAGGGCTGAGGGAAAATACGATTATTTGCGCCAGCCCCAAAGAACTGCAAGGGGTGAATGTTATCGATGCAGTGAAAAATTATAGCATCTGTGGCAAAAGTACTACGGAGAGGTTTGACATGCCACAGGCCACCCCCAAGCCCACCTTTAAACCAAAGGTCATCCGGCCTAAGCATGACAGCCAGCCACCCCTTCCCCCCACCACAGGGGTCCCCGAGGCCAGCTCCAGGCCCGAGCACAGCACCGAGCAGATCTCCTTCCATAAAATCATTGCCGGGAGTGTGGCCCTCTTCTTGTCCATGCTTGTGATACTGCTGGTCATCTACGTGTCCTGGAAGCGCTACCCGGCCAGCATGAAGCAATTGCAGCAACGCTCTCTGATGCGACGGCACAGGAACAAGAAACGGCAGTCGCTGAAGCAGATGACTCCCACCACCCAGGAATTTTATGTTGATTATAAGCCCACCAACAGTGAAACCAGTGAGATGTTGCTGAATGGGACGGGACCTTGTACGTACAGCAAGGGAGGCTCAAGGGAATGCGAGGTAGGAACTATTCCCACCTTTTCAAAACACTGTTTTGGGTTGAACTTCTTTCTCTTTTCATGTCAGGTGTCCTCCGGTCAGTGCAGGTCAGCCTTTGCCCTTACACTTAAAAAAAAAATGCTTTCCAACTTTCACAAAGCCCAAGCTCAGTGTTAAGGTTTGCCCAGCTTCTGTTGTGCAGCCACTTTCCTCATTTTTTATCTGCTTGGCTGTTTTACCCACTGACAGAAAACTTTTCTCGCCCGTCCAAAAGAGCTGCAGTGCTGGGTTGTGTCCCTATCCAAACATGGCAGGTCCCTGAGCAACCTGTTTATTTATTTATTTATTTATTTA
>JAEANM010025458.1:0-10937 GCA_017656035.1 Myanophis thanlyinensis | reverse complement strand
CCTTCCTTCCTTCCTTCCTTCCTTCCCTCCCAATATAGGCAAATTGCCCCTTTGTTTCTACACTGTTTCCCTGAGCCAATGGACGGAGATAATAAAATAATGACTTGTTCTCTGTTGTTTTGATTCTTGTGGCATCAGAGCAATAACGCTCCAATAAGGGGAAAAATAAAAAGTGTGCTATAGTATGAGAGGAGGAATAAAAGCATCCCTATTCAATTCAATTCAATCCAATCCTTTATTGTCAATGCACAACATGTGTGCAGCGAAATTGAATGAGCCTCATGTGCAACATCTGGAAAAGGAAATGTGAGAGGCGGTAACTAGTGAGGAGGGAGCAAATCCCTAAGAGAAAAAGTCTGGCACTGGCTGGCTGGTCTCTGCACTAGAGACAGTCTGAGAGAGAGAGAGTTGTCTTCCCTGCCCAGATGGGAACAGCAAGAAGCAGCTCCAGAGCATCAGGTCCTGCAGTGGCCATCATCCTAGCACATGCCATCCGGACTGGAATTTCTGACATTGGGTTAAGAAACCTCTGGGAACAAACGGAGTAAGGAAGAAGCAGCTTAGATTGCACTGCAGAATTGCCCTTTTAATCTAAAAAGAAGGTTAAAACATTAAAATTGAAGGACCATTAGTTGCTGCTTATTGTTTGGATATCATTGCAATGGAGGACAAGGTACACGGGGGAAGTTAAAATGTAAATGTGCTGTGAAATTATATCCCCGCATTTGGAAAATGTTTCCTTTTGAAGTGTTCTGGAAATAATAGAATGGAATGGAACAGAACAGAACAGAATCTGGAAGGGACCTTGGAGGTCTTCTAGTCCAGCCCCCTGCTCAAGCAAGTGAATCTATACTATTTCAGACAACTGTCTAGTCTCTTCTTAAAACCTCCAGTAATGGCGCACCCATGATTTTTGGAGGCAAGCTGTTCCATTGGTTAATTGTCCTCACTGTTAGAAAGTTTCTCCTTAATTCCAGGTTGCTTCTCTCTTTGACTAGTTTCCAACCATTGTTTCTCGTCCTGCCCTCCGGTGCTTTGGAGAATAATTTGACACCCTCTTCTTTGTGGTAGCCCCTCAAATACTGGAATAGTGATATTGTGTCATGCCTAATTCTTCTTCTTTTTTTTAGACTAGCCAGACCCCAAACCTGTAGCCATTCTTCATATACAGTAGTTTGGTCTCCAGGCCTTTGATCATCTTAGTTGCTGTTCCTTGAACTTTTTCCAAAGTCTCAACATCATATATTGTGTTTCAAATGTGTAAAAAAAAATGATGATTTTGTACTTCTAGATAGATTTCTGTGTATCCTATTCTTCATTTCATTTATTAAATTTATATACCGCCCCCTCTCCCTAAGGACTCGGGGCGGTTCACAGCAGATAAAATACAAATATAAAATACAAGATACACAATACAAATTAAAACCCAATATAAAATGAAATTTAATAAATGAAATGAAATGAAATGAATATTCTAAAGGTTGTTAGCTTAACAAAACCTTTCAACCCTTTTATAATTGCCTTTATAGACAAATGAAAAAAAAAACAGACAATATGATTCCATATCATCAAGATTCAATTGGTATTCAAACATTGAGTTGTACTATTTTTTTTTTTTACAAAGATCTAACTATTTTACCTGTGTTGTAAGCAAGGAGAACATTTCTATTGGGTCCCCCCCTCCTTTTATTTTAAATTTCCCCCTTTCCCCCTTTTCACTTTCCTTCTATGTTAGTTGTTTTGTTTAGATTTATTGTGTTTTGTTTGAATGGCATTCACAGCTTGGGGTTTGTTTTTTAATTTTGGTATAATTTTAACAAAATCGATCAAATTATTTTATTTATATAAAAAAGAGGGCAGTCATAAATTCACTTTTTTGTTCCTGTTTTCTGCCCTCTATAGAGTGCCTGGATTTTTCCAAGCCAAATCTGGTAGCCTTAATTTGAGAAGGGGGAGTAGTTAAGTAGCTTCCAGTTGTCTCTCGCATGAAATACTATTCTGTTTAGTTTGAACACTTTGAAAAGGTTTCCTAGGCCTACCGCCTGATTTGGATTTCTATTTATTTGCATTTTAAAAACTTTAAAGGCCACCCATCTTAAAAGACACAACTCTGGGTGTTTCACAACAGTGATAAAACCAAAACCCAGTCAAGACAAAAACCTGGAGCCACAAACCTTCCCTCCAATGCCATCAACACCAGCACCTTTGCACCCTAACTTCACCCTATCCCAGTGCTTTATGGCATTTATTTATCCCTTTATGCTATAAGGATGCATCCTACTTAGATGAGCTGCTGTAGGAGATGACAACCAGGCTGGTGGGGTCAAACACGTCATACGTAATGAGTCCCTGTGCGCCCACCAGAGATCTAAGTCCAGCTCACCTTCGGTGCCTTCTTATTCTTGCTCATTTCCCTTGACCATTAAAAGCTCAGATTTTTGTAGAGAGCTTAAGCTTGCAATAAATCTTTATACACATTTGGACTGCCTGAAGCTACTGATTTCCCCGGCACTTGACAGCTGCTTTTCTATAGAAGGGAATTCTTTAGGGGTGAAAAAAGTATGAAAAAGAGTTGGTTGACTAATTAAAATTCAATGCCACCTCCCCTTCTCCCTGCCCAGGTGTTCATCTCCCTTCATTGCCATCTTGATTTCATCTGTTAATGTTTTTATTTGCTGTGCTTTTATAATTACTGGTTTAAATGTTTTTCAGTGTTTTTAATGTTGTAAGCCACCCAAAGTCATTGGATATGAGATCGGAGGCAAATAAATTTTATAAATAAACAAACAAATAAATACAAAGTGGTTCAGCTTGGTGTATATTTATTGTTTCTGTAGATTAGCTCTCATCAAAAGACAGATATGTAAACAAGGAGCTGTCCAACTAAATCTTTGAGAAGTGGAAAAAGAAGGAATATTTTCCCAGAATAGCCCATGTCCAGTACTTTACAACCAAGATGTAAAATATGTAGATGAGCCATTAGAAAGTACACTTCAATTACCCTCTGTGACATGAAGTATCACTTAATTTAATAGGGGTTAGCATTCCTGTTTTAATAGGAAAAAAGCATTAGAGAAGGGATTTCACAGCATTGGCTTGCCTAAATTATTATTATAAAGGATAACACAATAATATAGGGTGTGTATTTTTATTGATTATTCCCACATGTCCTTCCAAATTGTTTATGTTGTGCATGAAAAATTGCAAAGATTAACAGAAAGAACAGATGGTGAAGTGAAAGGGATAGACTGGAAGAGACAGGCGGAGACCTGATGCTGAGGAGAAGCAGGAAAAATATCTGTACTGACTTTTCAAATCAAACTATTAACTGCTTAGAAGATTTCAAAAGGCAGCCTTCAATACAAATGGTTCCAAAAGATCAAAATGAGAGGAAAGCTTGCAAAGGGTTGTTTTACACTCACTACTTTTTATTAGGCAAAATACCTTTTGTCTCTGTGGTTACTTTGTACAGCCCAGCGATCTAAGGTAAACTCCAGGTGTGTGTTAATGGCAAATTGGCTACCTCACTCTCTGGAATGTTGGCCCTCTTGATCTGCTCCCTAAGCTTCTGAAAAAGTTATATCGGATTCCAGCCATGCATAAAAGAAAAAGATGAATACCAATTATCTGGTGTCAGTTTGCTCAGAGAATTTCTATGGACAAGCTGCTTTATAGGATTTCTGGCTGCTACCATTCCTATTTAGGTATGCATGCCTGATTATGTAACTAATTCCTGCTAAAAAAATTAGTCATAATGGCATATATATTTCTCCAAAATAAATTAATTTGTAAAATCTACCAAGACCATCTTAGTGCACAGAGGAAGCACAAAGCAGTATTTTTTTTTCCTCAGCATCACTGATCGGAGAGGTTATACAGTATATCTGGGTTTTTCCAGCTAGCAGTTGGCACTTCCTCTCAAGAAGCAAAGAGTGGGAAGGGATCTAGCAAAGCCATTATCCTTGAGATAACTGCAGCAAATAGAGGATGCGATAACGTCTTTTGCTATGTTCTGAACTGGGCTCATTTCCTGTTCAGTTCATTTCCTATTTGGATTGGATTGGATTGGGTTATAAAAGTCTTCCTTGTGTTGTGCAATCTGAAAAGGACTGTTTTGGATAGATTTCTCACAGACAAAAACCCCGTCTTTTTTCCCCAATAAGTTATTCTGTAAGGAGGCCAGTTATTAAGGGCCAATGGATTTTTGTGGAATCAATCTGAGGGTTGTTGTTGTTGTTGTTGTTGTTGTTTTTGCTAGAATTGGAAGGCTACAACTGGAGCCAGAGGCAAAACATCTCAAGCTGAAGCTGGCACATCGTTATGTTTGTGGTTCAGGATCAGAATCCAGTTGATTAGCCCTTTCCCACAGAATCCTATTTGTGCATTTCACTGCGGGGGTGGCCAAACTTGGAGATGTTGGATGTTGAAACCTGGCCTATTCAAATTTTGGAGGGTGGCAAGAGACCTTCAGGCGCTACTTTTAGGCCCCTAGAATGACAGACATTTTTTTTTAAACCACATTATGTTATTTTTTACAGTGGAAATAGGAATGGAAGGATTCTAAGATGCAAACCATTCCCACCCCACCTGTAACATTCTGAGTTTTCCCCAGATGCCCCGAAGTAGATTGGATGGCCAACCTAGAGTAAGAGTAGTTGTTCCTGCTATCAGTGGGAAGGAGGAGTAGGTGGAGAAGGAACTCCAAGTGGCTTAGTGTCAGCCCTCCCAGATAAACCAGACAAGAAACAAGATCAGCTAATTTTACCTTACTGTAAGGATCAAAATCTTACGAGTCTGAAAATACAAATTTCCTACAACCTGATCCATTCTTGTGGGTCCTTCTTAATTTTTTTTCACCATTAAGCCACAGGGGGCTCCTCCCTCTCTTTTCTGATTGTTCCCTTGGCAGCATCTCTTCTCCTCATCCCTCAAGGTCATTCCCACATAACACTTAAATAGTGTGCCCTCTTCACATTATCCCCAGAAATCCCTGTGGGATAAGATAACGTGAAAAAAGTGTGATTGCTCCACAGTCAGACTGAGGCAGAGGTGAAATTCAGCATGTTCTAGCAGGTTCGCTAGAACTGGTAGTAAATTTTCTAAGCAGTTTGGAGAACCGGTTGTTAGAAGAAATCTCCTTTTGTTTTTCTCCACTTTATAAGGTTAATCTTGTAAGGAAGGCAGTAAAAAAACATTCTGGTGTTCTTTCTAGCCTAATCTTTATTGCCCTGCTTACAGAAACTGCCCACCCAGTTACATGACCCCCCAACCACGCCCACCAAGCCACACCCACAGAACTGGTAGTAAAAAAAAATTGAATTCTACCACTTGGCTGAGGCAGAGGGTACATCAGCACTTGGAACTCCCTAGTATCAGCCCAGCACCTTTATCATACGAGATGTTATTTGCATGTTGCATGTGGTTTGAGGGCTTTTAGTAGCCCACTGAAATTTTCCAGAAATTTAATGAGCCATGCTGCACCACAGGAAAGGGCTGTTTACTGTGAAATATTTTAAATGCATTCAGTTCCTTTTCCTTTCAAGAGAAGCAACTATGAAACTTCCCCTTTCCTTATTTCCCTGCAGAAATAAACTTTCCACAGTTTATTTAAGGAGAAGCCAGTGTAGCTATACATTAACCCATTAACAACTGAGCTTAAAATCATGATTTTTTCTGTGGTTACCCTGACCCCAAAGTAGCAATCATACAAAACCATTTCCATCACTCACCATTGGTTTTGCACTTACATTGCTTGGAGAGAGAGAAAAAGCACGGAAGCTGTGTCCATGGCTCCCATTAATGCTGTTCTTTGTTTCTGTAAAGATTAGGAACAAAGTTTAGGAGAAACCAAAATCCCTTGCTTTTCTATTGCAAACCAATTAAGGTATAACAATAGCATGTAGACTTATATACTGCTTTACAGTACTTTACAGCCCTGTCCAAGTGATAAACATAGCATATTGCCCCCAACAATTTAGGTCCTCATTTTACTCACCTCGGAAGGATGAAAGGCTGAGTCAACCTTAAGACTGGGGGGATTCGAACTGCCAAATTGCAGGCAGCTGGCAATCAGCAGAAGTAGCCTGCAGTACTGCACTCTAACCACTGTGCCACCGAGGCTCATATCTTCTTAATTTTCTCCTTAATCCTAATTAAAAATGAAATATCCCAAAGTTAATACTTTCAGTAGCCTAACAAAAACAATGTTTATTATTGATGAATAATAAATAAATGAATAAATGAAAGAATTCATGTTTTAACCCTATTGAAATACATTGGAAATATCTAATAAAAACAAGCTTTTCATTTTCATTTCATTGCTATTAATTTAATCCTGAATTAGATCCAAATGCTGCCATACAAAAAGGATTTTAAAAAATGTGGAAAAGACTGAATGAAAAAGTGACTGCCGCAACAAGGCAACCATAAACATATATATCTAGATATTAAACTATCTCCCATGTTTTGCTATCATCATTGTTGGCTCTAGATAACAGCTCAAAGAAGGAGTTTGTTGATAGTTTTCTTGTTCTCCAGATCCTCCCCAGCTAGCGGGTGTTACTCCTATTTCCATTCAAATTAAAAGACCCAGCCTTGAATACTCTGGATGTGCTGAATTGCAGTACCCTTGAGTGTCAGCTTCCTGCTGCAAAACAGTGTATGTTGCCCTACGGATTTGACAAGAAATGATCCACATCCATCTTCTATATCTAATGCTTTCAAGAGACTGTCTACTTTGACTGCCTATATTGGGAACAGAAAAAATAAAAGGGGAGAGGAAGAGGGGGAGAGAGAGGGAGAGAGACCGAAACACACAGAGAGAGATATTAATCAAATTCTGTTTGCTGAAGATTAAGCCATGGAAACCATTGTTATTAAACATAATCAATGGCTTATCCATACTGCCCACTTGCCCTGTTGGCAGAACAAGCTAGCAGACATTTTTGGAAAAAGGAACTGATAATAGCATTCAATGCTCAACCTGCTTCCCCCGCCCCTGGCATTTTCTCGCTGTGGTTTTAAAGTACTCTTGTCAGCTCAAGGGCTCCTGTCTATTTCAGCTGGTGTGCTTTATAGGCTAACCTCAGGAGTTCATTTGCTACCTTATCCAGTCAGGGACACCCCCTCAACTGAATCAGACTTTACTCTAGTCTCTGATGTCTTCTTTTACCAGAAACACTATAATGGCACAACGGGTACAATGCTTGCCTTATAAGTACAAGGTTATTGGCTTATACTGTAAATCTGGCAGTAAAAGTTTATTGTTTTTTATTACTATTTTTCGTTCCCTAAGCTTCTACTTTCTCCAGACATCTTTTTTCAAATAAATCTAGCAGCGTGTTGCTTCACTGTTTTGCCTGTTAGACCAGGGCTCTCCAATTGTGGCAACTTTAAGACTTGTTGACTTCAAGTCCCAGAATTCCTCAGCTAGCTTTTCTGGGACTTGAAGTCTACAAGTCTTAAAGTTGCCAAGGCTGGAGAGCCCTGTGTTAGACCAAAGGCCTACCTTGCTTTCTGTGCCCTCGGTGAACAGTGGACAATAAGGTGCTTCTGTGCCTGTTCTCCAGCAATTTGTTTGTAGAAACATATTGCTTCTGAACCTGGAGTAATTTTATTGTAGCACATAGCCCTAATCATAGGAATGGGTAGAAGCCAACTCGTCTGACTTCCTGACTGTTACCTTGAATGGAGTCTATTCTCACTGCCCTTGCACTAACAAGGTGTTCTTAAGAAATCAACAGCAGATGCAAACACGAGCCTATACTTAATTTTGTATCTAAAAAATTTTTTTTTTATTGAGATTGGCTGTAATAATCTTTCAAGTCTGAGTATACTATCCCTCCCTTTCTCCTTATACTCGGTTGAATTAGAGGGGCTGTCTGCCTGGGCTGCTTCTGAATTTTATCTCATTGTTCCAGACTTTTAAAGTCCAGGTAACAGTTTTGCTTCGGTAACAAGTTCATGTATATCTCCAGCAAGGGCATATTCCCATGATGGTGAACCTATGGTATGGGTGTCACAAGTGGCATGCAGAGCCATCTTGCTGGGCACATAAGCTGTCAGCCAACTTACCTCCAGCTGAGCATGCACATGCAATTGCACATGCACACATGTGCGATTGCAGAGACCCAGCTGGTCTTTGGGCCTCTGCTGTGCATGTGCACAATTGCAGCAGGAAATCCAACTGGTCTTCAGAGCTCTCCTGCGCATGCACACGCAATTGCTCATGTGTGCGTAAGTGCCTATGTGCAGCGCACCTGCATTGCATGTGCAAAAGCTGCATGCATGCGCAGATGGTGCAGTTGCATGCATGCGCAGATGGTGCAGCACACATGGAGGAGCCGCACACAAGTGTGGATGGCACGTGCACATACTTTTCGGGACTCGGTAAATAAAAGGTTCGCCACCACTCCATATTCTTTATACACCAATACTTCAATGAGACTATACTCAATATATACAAATACCCTTGACTTACAACGGTTCATTTAGTGACTGTTCAAAGTTACAAAGGTGCCGAAAAAATGACTTATGACCATTTTTCACACTTACAATCTTTGTAGCATCGCCATGACCATGTGATCAAAATTAAGCTGCTTGGGGAAGCCAGATTCACTTAACAACCATGTTACCAACTTATCAATGGTAATGATTCACTTAACAACTGTGACAAGAAAAGTTGTAAAATGTGGGCAAAATTCACTCAAAATCAGAATTTTGGGGCTCAGTTGTGGTTGTAAGTCGAGGACTACTTGTATAAGTTTTAACTATACCATCTCTGCAGGGCTGGGAAATCCTTGGCCCTCAAGATTTCAGTGGGCTATAATTCCTCATACTATAAGTCAGCCTGGCTGAAATTGTCAGGAATTGTAGTTCAGCAATCTCTGGAAAAACTTCACAAACCTGATTCTTGCGCAATTGGAGAGAAGATTCCACAGGATCCCTTCTGGAGCTGCACTACTCCAGTTTGTAGATGGTGTAAGGAGGGGCCAGAAGGGTGGAAAAGCAGATGGGAACAGCAGGACTTGTTCTCTTTCTTCCTTTCACTTAGCTATTCTATTACACAAGGGGTAACACCTGAGAATCCACATTGTTGTGTATTCTCTATTACGGTTTTTTTTAAAAAAAAAAACCAAAACCAAGTACTTCATAAATTCTTCATAAAATATTTCAGTATGATCTTTGCATGGCTTTTTCGTCTTTCTTTTTTTTCTTCTTGGTTTGGAGACAAAAGTCTAAAAGCTTTCTTCTATTTCATGGCCATTTTTTATTACAAGAAATTCTTTAGAGTTTTTCAGGCTTTCTGGGAAGACAGAATCATGCCAAATTCAATATTCATTTCCAGATTTTTGTTCTCATGTCCAGTTTATTTCAACACTACAGTTCTACGCTTTACTGCACATCTTTTGTCCTTAGGCCTTGAAGAAAGGAATCCTAAACATCGACCATCCCCTAAGAAATTAACCTGTTTTATTTAAAAGGTGTGGAATTTCAAAACAGTAGGCCTACCTTGCTTTCTGTGCCCTCGGTGAACAGTGGACAATAAGGTGCTTCTGCGCCTGTTCTCCAGCAATTTGTTTGTAGAAACATATTGCTTCTGAACCTGGAGTAACTTTATTGTAGCACATAGCCCTAATCATAACCTTTGAAGGCATATAGCAACAAACATTTTTTTCTGCAGAATAAAACAAGGTAATATGGGCATTAAAAAAAACCAATTGAGCAAAGTTCTCATAAAATTAGAACATGGCAGAGACAACACTAACATTTTTACCTCATATCACATTGAGGGGAAAAAGCCATGTTCTTGTTTTTCACTGAAACCAAGGAACTGCCAGGCTTCATAAGAACTGCATATGAATGTTTGTAATGTGTATATAGTTATGTGTGTGTGCATGTACACATGTGCATATGGACGTATGTGTAAGAGTGTTTGGGTGGGTGTTTGCTTTGGCAAGATTTGACTTCCAGAATATAAAAAAGGAACATTCTTCTGGCCATTACGTCCTGGCAGGTGTAATGTTCAGATGTTCCCATTTTTTTGACACTGTTATTTCTTCAGTGGTTCCTCCCAGAAAACAGGGCCTCTACAGTATGTCTGGCCCATTCTAGGGTCTGTCTCACTCTCAGTTTCAAGGTAACCCAAAGTCAGGGGTCACCAACTCCCAATTCATGGACAGGCACCAGTCCACGGCCTGCCATCAACTGGTCCTTGCAAACAAGAAACAAAGCCCCATCCGTGAGATGCGGACAGCATGTGAAACCATGCCCCATCCAGTCCACAGAAAAACCTCTCTCCACAGAACCGGTCCTGGTGCCCAAAAGGTTGGGGGCTGCTGCCTTAACTGACATCCCTATTGTTGAACAATTAAGGTGGGTAAGTTTCAGTTTAGTGTGTGCTGAGCACATTCCCTGTTGAGCTTCATATCCATATCAGAACATACAGACACACATACACCATTCAATTCAGCTAGCAAATAATTTAGCTTGATTTTTTTTAATTTTTTAAGTATCAGCAAAACAACCAACAAAAGCATTTAAAAATGGGACAAAAATCTTCGGAGGGGGGGGAGACATGGACCATGTTATTTTATCTATATCAAAAGGTGCATAAATGTCCAGACTCAATGGAAACAATACAAGTGGTAATTATCACAGAGACTCCCAAGGGAGAGTCCTTGACTTAGTTCAGGCTTAACCCTTTTACATACACAAAAGCACCAGAATAGATTTCAGATTTCAGATTTATTCATCACATATATATACATACATAGTACGAAATGCAGTGAAATGTGTTTTCGATCACTCGTGAGGTAGTAGGCAAAGGGGGTAGTATTGACAGGGAGGGAGATTATTAAATGGTTACGAGAGGTAGATTATTTAAGAGGTAGTTTAGAAATTATTATAGTCCTGTGTTTGTTATGGTTTGGTTTAGG
>JAEANM010025456.1:0-10938 GCA_017656035.1 Myanophis thanlyinensis | reverse complement strand
GTCTTTTTATCTGCTGTGAACCGCCCCGAGTCCTTGGGGAGATGGGGCGGTATATAAATATGATAAATAAAATAAAATAATAAATAATATCATAACCAAAAAAACAGCTTAGGAGTGGGCAATGCAAAAAAGATATAAGTTAAACTCCTCTCCTTATGTAATATGATTCTAATTTTAATTTTCCTCTAAGATGGTATATGAAACTATGAAAGAATATTCCTGCATTAAATCCCCAGTTTAGTCCTAAAGGCTACTAATTCTCTTCCTCCTTTTGGTGAAAGCTTAGTAACTTTGGTGTTGAACGGGCATTCTGGATTCCTTGACATGTTCATTATCATTGAAAAATAAGATTCTCTAATTTTAGGCAGGTGTGTAAATGTCTTCAATTTTCTTTTGCCTTTGTTCCATTCTATAGGCGTGAGTATTGTAAAAGCACAATGGAACTCTTGAAGCAATATCAAAGCTGCAAAACCTGTTTGACTAGCATTATTCTGAAGCAAGAAAATGCCCTATCGCAGCAAGCCTCTTACATGGGAAAAGAAAACTTGCAGAAGATTATTGCTAAGGTAGGGAATTTTTGTACATAGGAAACCATTTCTCTAGTTCTGTGCAAATGATCAACACCCCACAGCATTCCGTGATGGGCATGGGGCACAATGCATTGACAACTGGAAAGCTTTCATTTTAAACAAAGACCTAGCAATTAGTCATAAGTGTTTTTCCTCCTTCGCTGCTAATCATTGCATTAAAAGACAGCTGTAATCTTTTAAGTATATCATCAGTTATACACTGCTTAGGTATATCATCAGTTGACTGACACAAAGGCCTAATCCAGAGGTGGGCAATTATGGCTCCTTCATGACTCGTGGACTTCAACTCCCAGAATTCCTGAGCCAGCCATGCTCTGGGAGTTGAAGTCCACAAGTCATGAAGGAGCCATAATTGCCCACCCCTGGTCTAATCCCTAGTCCTGAAACCCTGTAAAGCCCTCAGTTAGAGTATCATCCTCAATTTGAGCAGCCAGTGTCTGAGTCAAGAACACTATGTATGGACAGAAACTGGGTCTCACTTTTCGGTCTGTTGCTGCCCATCCAGTGCAGCTCTAGTAACTTACAGATTCAAATCCCAAAGGTGCTTTTTCAGGAGGCAACTGGACTTTCTTGTTTTTTCTTTGAAGACATTTCACTTTTCATCCAAGAAGCTTCTTCAGCTTTGACAGGATAGTGGGGAATGGAAGGATTGATATCCTTGCAGACAGCTGGTCATTTGCATCCTTTTAGAGGGTGGCTGTGTTTGTGATTTTTTTCTCTGGAAATCCATTCCTACTCCCACACCATTCAAAGGGTGTTCATTTCAGACTGCAGACTACAAGAACCAGGAACACTACTCAGGTGACTCTGATGACACAGATAAACCTCCAAGTACTTCATCAAGCCTTTAAAAAGATGCAAATGACCAGCTGTCTGCAAAGATGTAAATCCTTCCATTCCCCACTATCCTGTCAGAGCTGAAGAAGCTTCTTGGATGAGAAGTGAAACATCTTCAAAGAAAAAACAAGAAAGTCCGGTTACCTCCTGAAAAAGTACCTTTGGGACAACCATGACTGAGAATCTCTACAGCCTTTTATAGATTCATAGTGAACAATGATCAAATCCCAATAATCCTACTCTATGGGTGTGTATAGCATGTTCTAATAAAATGGGAATCTGTGTAGATTACAGTCCATAGTTGCATTGCTTGGTGCCCTTTGACTAATACCTATTAAGCACCGATTGCATTCCTCCCAGCCTGCTGCAGATACAATCTGAAAACAAATCTTCTCTGCCATGGAAAACAGTCTTCTTAGCAGTGATTCATGGGAGAAGCCCCACCTGTGTACAGCGTTGCCAGCAACACTCCATGGGGAGATAGGAGACAAAGCTCCCAAGCCAACAATCTTTGGCCTTCTTCCAGGCCTCGTCCTGCTAGTGTTGAGATTTTTCAGCTGTTACTGTGTCTACAGGGAAGGCTTCCCCTTGATTAAGATATAGATAAGTTTCATGCAAAGTGTAGGATAGAGGAACTGTAGGATAGAGGAAGAATTACTCACAGGTACCCAACTTCTATGAATTGTGAAATGTATTTCTGAAACAAGATGTTAATACAGGCAGCCCTCAACTTACAACCTCAATGGAGCCCAAAATTTCTGTTGCTAAGTGAGACTTTGTTAAGTGGATTTTGCATCATTTTGTGACTTTTCTTGCCACAGTTGTTAAGTGAATCGCCACAGTTGTTAAGTTAGTAACATGGCTGTTAAGTGAATCTGGCTCCCCCATTGACTTTGCTTGTCAGAAGGTTGCAAAAGATCACATGACCCATGGGGATGCTGCAGTGGTCATAAGTGTGAAAAATGATCGTAAATCACTTTTTTTAGTGCTGTTGTAACTTCAAATGGTCACTAAATGAACTGTTGTAAATTGAGGACTATCTGTTTAGGATATTTGAGTATGTCAATCATATTTCCATACTTGAATGGGAAACAGAGTTTATCAATAGGCAACAATGTCATCATTAACAAAATATATAAAGATGTAGATTATTCAGAATTGTTGAAAATACATATTTAAGGTTACCTGCCTTAAAGATTTAGTTCAAAGAGGAATAGGTCATTCCAGATCAGAAGAATATTGACATCTGTTTCTGTATCTTTATTACTTAAATAAAGGCATAAAGATTTCTCATTACTCTTTTATGATTCTTCCCAGTTTATGCATAATGTAATTAATAATAAGAGTCAGAATCCAAATACTTATGTGTGATGTATCTTTCCTTTCTGCCAAAGTTGTTTTATTTGGATTCAAGAATGCATGAGCATTTTCTCACACATCAGTTGCTGTATTTCCAGTTTATTAATTTGCAAGGTCAAAGAGAGGGTCCTTAGCTTTGGGTTTGTTTTTTTTTAAAGGATATTGGCACATAGGTCTACCGTGTCATTTCTGATCTGGCTCAATTCTGCATTGACATTTCTAAGTAAAGAAATTGGTCAGAATTTTTTTTTCAAAGTATGCAGAGTTTCATGCTTATTTTTTCCTGTTAGAAGAATGAGAGGACAAGTTGTCTATCATCTGTTGCTTCAAAACCTTTGTCCCAGTTTCTCACTGTCTAGCTGGATGTATTGTCTGACAGGGAACAAAGCTGTCATTAACAAAAGCTTTATAATTGCCAAGTGGTAAAGGTCAGTGCTTCACTGCCTATGTTTGTGTGTTTTGGGGACAAAAAAGAGCCACTTCAGATGTCCCAAGTGGAAAATAAAAATGTTAGTTTGTGAGTTTCAGAGACACAAATTTGGTGACACAATTTTATAAATTAAAATGGATGGTTTATTTTTGGAAATAACTGTAGTTATCAAAGGAAGTATTGTATTACCTGAAAATGTTTATTATTTTATATAGACAAGGCCCCCAACCTTTTTGGGCACCAGGTATCAGTTCTGTGGTGAAAGATTTTGTCACAGACTGGAGAGGGCATGGTTTCACACACTGCCTGCATTCCATGGATGGGGCTTTACTTGTTATTGGTGTGCCAGTCGTGGACCGGGAGTTGGAGACCCCTATTATATGGAACAAGATATTTGAAGTTTGATTTACCATCAGTAATCTGTGTCCTGTTCTCAGCATAATTTTGACAGTATAATTCAATATTATACGAACAGTATGTGGTAAATGTGTGTGAGAAGAATTGTGAGTCCATATATTTGAAAAGAAGATGAATAAGCCAACAAATAAACCTGAGATATAGCTATTATGCAAGTTAATGAAAGACAGCATCTGCATAAAAAGAAAGAAGAATATTGCTCAAGGTTTAAAGTAGTTGAATAGACTAAATTCTTGTTAAACGATAACTGGATTTTTTAAAACTTGGAAAATTCCTAATATAGCACAGTTCTGTTACTCTTTTCCTCATTCTTGTTTTATGCTAAAATGAATATACGGTAAATATTGATAATCAAAGGCAGTGTGTTGCCTTTCCTTTTCCATTTTGACAAGTTTCTTACTCTTTAGAATTTCCCACAAATGCAGCAGACTTGTTTATAACTGAGTATTCTCATCTTTTCATAGGTCAACATGGCAAAGGAAGAATTTAACAATTACTCTGAAGATGTTGATAGATTAAACCAAATATGCAAAAATCTTCAGTCTCAAGTGAACAAAATGAAGAGTTTTGAGGAGCCCCCATTTGAGAATGAGGCTAATGCTATTGTGGACCGATGGCTGGATGTATGTTATATAAGCTAACTATAAGGATGTTCCAGATTATCATTCATTGTAAAAATTAATTTTGATTTTCAAACTAGATTAAATTAAATTTAGCATAATGACGAATCCAAAAAGAGGAAATTTGAGTTATAATTGGAGCATGTTTAATACAAAGTGGGACTCAAAGAAATGCATATTTTTATTGTGTACCACAAGCAAATTCTTGTTGGAGATAATTCTCAAAGATGTAAAGGAACCAGCAATATTGTCTTGTGCTATTTATATTGCTTAGCACTCCCAGGAATTTTTCCATGTGTGTAGATCTTAAGAATGTCTTACTTTACTGCTTTAAAAAGCTAGAGAAGGATATTGACTGCCTAATGAATATGCCCAGGCAGTTCCTAACTAAAACCAGTTAGGGCACATTATTGGGAGAAGATTCCATCTAATAAACCAAGCCACCTTGCCAAACCTGTCTCTAGAGTCTTGAAAAAGCGATTGTGATCTTTGATATGATAATTTTTAAAGCCATATTTGGCAAGAAACTGACTGTATCCCATGGGAACATTGGATTACTTCCCTCCCCTTAATTTGTTTCTATGTCTGCTTCATTTTACCTTGCCTCTCTTCATGTTCTTACTTGATTGGAAAGCTTTATGTTCAGTTTCTTTTTTTTTTTTTGTGGAAAATATAATTCCCTCTTCCAGATCAATGAGCGGACTGAAAGCTATTGTGAAAACCTGGAAAGAGCTCTGGCTTTATGGGACAAACTTCTTAACTTATCCAGTTTGATTGATGAATGGTCAGATGCAGTGCAGAAGAACTTAGAAGATGGGAACATGACTGAAAAGGAATTGGAAGAATTGGAGGTATGGTTGATGGGGATTATTTGTCATTCCGTAACTGCAGGCAACTTTTTCTAAACTAGATGAAAAATGTTACAATGCCATCAAGCTGTGATTCAAGATATAAGGTTCTGGTTTTTTCTTCCTCTCTCATCCATAGTGCCATCCTTTCTGCCATTTTTCATTCACTTATTGATCACATCCCGCTTGATATACTGGCTTTCTTCTCCTCTGCTTGAATGCAATGATAGATTGATTCATAAAATACCTTGCACTTCTTTATGAGATGCAGATATGAAAAAGATATGTTTGAAATGCTATTTTTATTATGAAAAGGGCATTTTAATTCAAAATGATAGAAAGTCTTACCACAAAATTTAATATGAGATCTTCAAAACTCTTACAGTACTTATATTAAGATGTAGCCTATTCTAAAAAGAATAGGAATCCAGTGCAAATACTTTGCCATAAGAAAGTTCTTTTATTTTCAGTCAAATCACTCCCTCACGTTGCTCAATATTACCTATATTAGTGTTGATAGCTCTGTGGCAATAACTCTGTGATGGATCAAATAGCAATCTTTCTCCACCCTACCAGAAGATGGCAGAAATTGATCTTGGGGCCTTGGATGTGTAAAGTGTGTAATCTACCACTGTAAATAGCTTGAGACCAATAAATGACTATTATATTAATATATGAAATCCCTGCTACATTATATAGCTGGATAAATATTACCAATATTATTTTGCCTGAAAATTCAAAGCCTTTAACTACTTGTAGCAAGGCCTACAATTAGGGATTTTGAGAACTGCAGCCATCTAAAAGACTTTATTTTGCCTATATTTATTTATTACATTTATAAGCTGCCGGTTGCAGCCTGACTCTGGGTGACATACAGCATGAAACAATTAAAAATAGAACAATACAGAGATCACGCAAAATATTCATCACAAATATCTCAAAGTGCCTATCAACTATTCTAGTCCAAAGCCAGGGCTTTTAAGGTCTTATTTGAATAGAGTCAGAGTGGGGTCACACAAGTATCACCAAACTATGAGGGAGTATCCTCAGGGCCTTGGTATACAATTAACAAATGTTTGTCAAGTTTTCTTCAGCCATTGTTTTATCTGTAATTCTTCAAAGATGCCAGGTGGGTATGTTTATAAGGTTGTCCAGCTCAACACTTGGTGGTGTACAAAATAGAACCAAAAATACTTAAGAACAAAAGCAAATTAATGGAAGGGGGGCACATATTTTAACAGAAACACTGAACACCACGTGCGTATAACCTGGCCTGTCCCATAGTAAGAGGAATAAATCCCAGGTTATTATTTAAAGGTTCAAAAGGTCAGGGCAGCCTAAATCTCCAGGGAGATATTATTTCAAATAGCAGATGCCATGTAAAAAATGCCTTCTAGTTCCTACTAAATTATGTTGCTTCTCAACCCCAGCAGCTTTAAGATGGGTGGACTTCAGTTCCCAGAATTCCCTAGCCAGCTCTATGAATTTTACAGGACAGGCAGAAAAGATGGGAAAGAGGCAATCCCTCTGGTAATCAGGCTGCGTGCCATGAAGGGCTTTATAGGAGGTAATCATGACTGGTAATCAGTCTATCTTAACAGCAGAGGTGCTACATGGGTATCCTGAGTTGTGTTCATAACTGTTTATGCCATTGCATTTTGGTCCAGTTGTTGCTTTCAGCAACCTTCAAGGGCATCAGATTATGGCTTCTATTCAATACTAAGTAGTAAAATACAATTTATAATTGGACAGTTTGTACATAATCTGTTTTCTTTATCTTCTCAGGCTGATGTCCTGTTCCACGAAAAAAAATTAGAGGAATTTGATGCACAGGTGGATGAAATTCAGGATCTTCTTAATGGCAGTGAACCCCCACTTGAACTACAGGTGAACGAGGAGGAATAGCAAGAATTATGATTGTGGTTGATATAACATAATTGCTTACCTTTGTTGACTATAAAATATTTTCTATGCCTTTGCATTGCCTTGCAATAATGAAAATAAAACACAATTGTAAAGGTCTCTTTTGCCATCAGGTCTGCCCCACTGCCTCAATTGGACAGTGCAGGGTAATTGCTATTTTGGCTGGTATTCAGCATCACTGTTTTAGTTTCCTCTCCTCAACCAAGGATAGAAGAGCAAGATGAAGGAAGGAAAATAATTCTATTCTGTTACTTCTCTTCAGGCTGACTATCTGATATTGACTCAAAATGCTGTGATATGTTGGAAGTAACAGAATCTTTTGTTTTAGTTTCTGAGCTATGTTACCAGATTACAACAGATTACTAAAATATAAATTGGCACCATCTGATTGTTCATTACATCTAGAGGTCAAGATGTGTTATATTTCTCTCTCAGTCCTTTGAAGAAGGTTCATTTTTTTCCTTTCACTCATAAGAAGGTCTAGTTCTCTCTAGATGACTATAGGAAGAAAACCTCAAGAAGACCCCCTGCCTTGTTGTTTAACTTCAAGGAAGGATGGTTGAGTTGGTCAGGAATTAGCTCCCATCTAGTGGTTTTCTGGAGTTTTAAAAGTGAGATGCAGTAGCTCTAATTCAGCTATTTTTTAAGTCATTTTAGTTGAGATTAAAAGGATTGGGACATAGGTTAATTCTGTGTACACTCTGAGCAACAGAATTCTCTGGAAACTTGCCTTGCCAGAAGTGCCTGGCAATTATAATTAGAAAAACCCATAAGTGTATGCATCTCTCTGTGTGTGAAGTGCCTTCCTCATAAGTATTTGAGTATCTGTGTAGAAGGGAAAACTTCTCACAATTCTCTCTGTGTTACATATCAGAAAAGAGTATAACACTAATAAAGATATTTAGCACCTAAATTTGAGGAGGGTGGACTGTAACAGAACTTTTGCACAACTTTTACAATATCCTTTGCAGGCCATCAAAGAAGGGAAGTATTCTACCAAAATTATGGGAAATTATTTTAACAAGTAGGGGTAGTGCATACTAGAAATGATTTTTCTGGAGAAAGAAATATTGTTGCTTCTGGCAGTGAAGATGGGTTCCAGCATGAGTCCAAAATATTGGAAGACAAAAACCTCTGGTTCCAGTTACCAACCCAAATTGGATCCTGCAATATTATCCTGGGACAGGAGTATTTCCTTCACTCAATAAGTAGAACTGATTTTTTTGATTTAATTCTCTGAAACAAAACTCACTAGTTGATAAGATTTTGTGTTGGAGTGAAGAAAACTTACAGTGTGATGTTACCATGTGGACATTGTTATTGGCTATAAGGGAAAACAAAAGATTTGGACGTGGAATGCCTTTTTCAGTAACAGCTGGTTTCAACCTTTTAAATAAATCTTGGGTATACCTAAAATATGAGATGTGTTTATCAGTTCTTGCAAAAAAAAAGAAGGAAATTTTGTACATAGGAAACCAATTTAAACAGAAAGCAGATATGTATAGCAATATTTCTCTCTAATTTCTACTAAAATAGTCAATGAGAACTCCTAATTTGGCATCTGTTTTTCTCCTTTTCAGGTTATTAAATCTTCTCTTTTGAACAAAATGGAGGTAATAAGGAAGCATTTACCAAATAAGTCAGAACCCTCTGAAGTCAATGGTACAACAGAGCTGAAAGGAGATCTTGATCTTGCCAAGACTCAAATCGGAATGACAGAATCGCTTCTGGAAGCTTTATCTCCCTCTGATCCCTTGGAGATTTTTACAAAATTGGAGGTACTTCAGATATATACCGCACCATAAAGAAGCATATTTAGTTTGTTTGGCAATGCAGATGATATTCCACCTGAAGATAATACTTTGAACTGCTCTTACGATGACATAATGATGGAATTTCAATGGTTGGTGCAGCTAACACAGGACTTTGAGCAGGATCAAAAAATTAGGAGCTCCATCACTCTCTTCCACGAGAATTTCCCATATTCCATTCTCCTGCTGGCTTTCACAGTAGTTAAAAATTATGTTAATGTCAATCTCAACCATGGTTAATATGAACCAGGATTCAGAGACTGAGTTTGTACAAAATATTGAACCACAATAGATGGGCATATAAATAAAAAAAAGTATATCTAGGCTTAACACAATCTAGTTATACTTGGACAAGATTCATACATAATATTAAGCCATAATGTGATTTTTGAATACTGTTATATCATAGTCGGGTTATTGTAACTTATTCAGCAAGCTTTGAAATCTTGCTTAGCAATATATGTGAACATAACATAATCTGAGGTTTGTAACCAGCTTCAAAAACTTATTAAAAACAAAATCTAATCAAATTTACTTCTGTCAGCATTGCCAAATTATTACATTTGGACATTGGTAATAGTATATTAATATGATTACTATTTTTATGACTGCAGAGTTTCAAATTCAGTAGGGAAAGAAATGATGCAGAGCCTATGGGAATAAGCTCATGATACCCTTTGTCATAACTTTAAATCAAATATGTCAGATCTGCCCCAACATACCATAAGACATTTAGGAAAGAAAGACCCTTGACTCATTTGATTGAGGCGATAGGTTTTTATACTAAAGTTAAGTGGCTGCAGCGAAAGTAAAGCTAGATCTGAATATTCCCATGCAAAAAGTTACACTTTCCCCCCTTTCCCTTGCCCTTCCCCCTTGACCAGTCCATCAGTGTCCAATAAGATACCTTTTTGATGTTTTGGGAACAGCTCAGATGTTTGGTACCTCTCACTCAGTTTTACATTCGGTACCCAGGCCAGGTATCCTTGGAGACTGGTTTATTCCAGGTCCCTTGCAATTTATGGCTGATTCATTCCCCTTCCCTTTTAATTTATGGCAGAATGCTATTTTCCTTGAGCAAATACAATAGATGGGGAAGAAGTGAAGGTAGTGACAGATTTTATATTCCTGGGCTCCAAGATCACTGCAGATGAGGACTACAGCCAAGAAATTAAAAGATGCTTGCTCCTGGGGAGGACAGCCATGGCAAAGCTAAACAGCATTCTAAAAAGCAGAGACATCACTCTGCCAACAAAAGTCAGGTCTATGGTTTTTCCAGTTGCAATATATGGCTGTGCAAGTTGGACCATAGGAAGGCTGAGCGCCAAGAATTGAGGCCTTTGAACTATGGTGCTAGAGAAGACTCTTGCAAGTCCCTTGTACTGCAAGGTGAACAAACAAGTCAGTCCTAGTGGAGATCAATTCTGACTGCTCTTTAGAAGGCCAGATCCTGAAGATAAAACTCAAATACTTTGGCCATCTAATGAGAAGGAAGAACTCGCTGGAGAAGAGCCTAATGCTGGGAACAATTGAGGGCAAAAGAAGAAGGAGATACCAGAGAATGAGGTGGCTGGATGGAGTCACTGAAGCAGTCGGTGTGAGATTAAAAGGACTCTGGAGGATGGTAGAGGACAGGAAGGCCTGGAGGATCATTGTCCATGGGTCACGATGGGACAGACACGACTTTACAACTAACAACAACAATGCTCTTTGATTTCCTTGTTCTTTCTACATCCTGGATTGCTGCATGTTACTTGCTAGTTTAAGTACTGTTGACTTTCTAGGACCAAGCTTACCAAAATTAGTTCCAGATATGTTTTCTGTCAACATGTAAATTATATTCCCTTTCTTACGTAGGAAATACATCAGAAGATCCTTTATCAAAAAAAACATGTGAAATTGCTTCAGAAAGGAACAGGCTATCTGAACCCTGACGTTATTGAATTAAAGAAGCTGCTGACAAGTATCACTAACTTATTTAATTCAAAAAAACAAATATTTCAGGACCACTTTACAAATCTCTTGAACTGTGAGTTATTATTATTATTATTATTTTTATAGGCTGTTCACCGCCCTGAGTCCTTCGGGAGAGGGGCGGTATAG
>JAEANM010025455.1:0-10938 GCA_017656035.1 Myanophis thanlyinensis | reverse complement strand
CGCCAACTAAATCCCGCGATGGAGCGCATGCTCGTCTTGCCGGAGCCGCTTTTCCCCATCAGCAGCACCTGGGCGGCAGGAGAAGAGCCGGCATTGCCGCTGCGGAGCTGCCTCCCCCCCCACCCACCCCCACTCCTGCCTGCCGCCCTCTTACCTTCTTCTCCATGGCTGCTGCATGCCACGCCTGCAAAGATATGTGGGTGTCAGCGGCCTGTCCCACTTCACCGGGCGGCTCCCCACAGCCCTCCCTGGATGGCTTGGCGGCCTCTTCGGTGGGTGCAGAAGGGCTCAGAGCGGGGACAGCAGCCGCTCCGTGTCATCATCCTGTGCCCGTAGGCCTGACAGCCCCAGCCTCACGTAGGTCACTTGCCCAGTGTCAGATGACGCGCTGCGCCAATCACTGAGGGTGGAACTGTGCCAGAACTAGTTTGGCAGGCCGGATTAAAAAGCCCAACGGGCCGGGTGTGTCCCGCGGGCCGTAGTTTGCCCATGTCTGGTCTAGGCAATATAGGAACCATGATTGTATCTCAGAAGACTACATAAAATATATGCCGTTAGTAGCTTGAGTTTCTTGTATCGTTCTGATCATCATTATGTCCAAAATCTTTGGCTGCTAGCTCTAGGGTTACTAATCAACAAAGTCAACTTTCTTATTACAATCGTCTTTGCTTGAGAAGTAAGACAGATTTGTGCTTGTTGAGTGGAGCAGTTTGTTCTACTTGTAATTCTTTGTGAAGACACTCTTTTACAGGCCACATCCAATTTCTAAACCTAACCCTAACCCTAATCCTTAATCTGCATATTTTTTCACCAAGAATAATCTGAACTCAAATGATTCCTCCATTTAAGGGATGCTAGGCGGGGCTTCATCTTCTATGTTGTTTTGGTAGCATATTTTGATTAATTACTCATTAATTCCCGTAACTCAGCCTGGAACAAGAATCTCCTAGGATGTGCATGGTGTTTCTCCCAATGGACGGATATTATTGCTCTATGCTAATAAAGCTTCCCCTGTAGCATTCTAGGGCTAACTCTTGCAAAGCAGCTACTTGCCTCAATCTTCTACTTTCATCAGACTTAATAAAGTGAATACTAGAGCACTGTATGTTTTTGCATTTAGACATGCTGTGTTTTTTCCTGTCCTTGCTCAGAATCAAATCCTATTTTTCTATCTAAGCTTGCAAAGTTGCTAATTATCCATATGTACAATACACACCAGACTATAAATTAGCACTTACTGGTAACTTAGTTCTTCAAATGTTATTTTCACACAACCACTCAATTTTCTTTTCTATAGCAATTGTGCTTCTATAATATACTTGGATTTCATGGCTGCTGTGGCAGTTGCAGTGAACAGATGGAAAAAGTGAGAATTGTCTTGCCTAGTTTTTTCACAAGCAGTTCTCACTAAAACTCTATTTTAGTAGGTTCCCAGAATTACATCTGTTCATATAATCCATACATAAGAGTGCCTATTTGCTATTTAAAAATTCCCAGGTCTACAACCTGTTTTTCTGTTAATCCTGATACTATAACTAGGAGCAATAGAATTTTAACAGATGTGATTTGCTTTATAATGCTATTATTCAGCTCCAGAATGTCTTTTTTTAACATAATTAAAACATAGATATAAAATAGAATGACTAGATCAGATTTGACAGGAAAGTCCCTTCCTAAGGCTGGAACTAATGGCCATTTAGTGCCAGGCTTTCCAGAATTAACTGCTACATACAAGACTGTTTCACTTTTGTCATATTAAAATAGGATGCTTATGTTTGAAGTAACCTATTGACTTTTTAAAAAGATATATAATTCAAATTCAAATTCAAATTCTATTGGTCACATACACAGTCATACATGGTATGATATGCAGTGAAATGCTTACACGACTGCCCGCAACGGGGAAGGAAATATATTGTGAAAAGATATTGGGTCAATTCAACTATCTGACAGATAGATTTTCACATCTGGGATATTTGTTTATCTAATACAGCAGTTTTCTTAAATATGGATGGGAAAGTTTATAATTATTTGCAGACCGCTATGTAAAGGAGGGAGAACATATTATTTTTGATGTATCTTTCAGCATTCACCTAGAGTGAATTTTTTGATATTTAATGTTAGAATTACAATTTACTCTGTACACAGTTTTTTCTTTGTTGTTAGTGTTTGATGTTTGTTTATCTGTTTTTTTTCTTTGTTGTTTTTCTCTTTTGTATTTTACCTTTGGCGATACAACAAAAATAAAATTAATTTAAAAAATAGGGTGGTTGGATTTGCTCATTTTCTAAGTCCTTCTTCTTTTCCCCAAACCTTTGTGTAGGTGTTTCTCATAGATACATAGAGATGTAAAAGGAAATGGGATCAACAAAGGATTTTGATACAACTAAGATACATAAAGTGCTACAAAGACATCCTTCTGCTACCTTTTCATCTTTTCTTTAAGTAAGGTTATAGCCATCTTGCTTTCAAATCCCATTTCATTAGCTGCTAAGATATCTAGAGGAACTGTTATCTATTAAACAACCGAACACCATTCTCTTTTAAAAATATGTGAGAAACCAAACTGGAACAAAATAGTCAGTGGTGTACAGGATAATATGGAGTTGAGTAGCCACTGCTTGTTGCATACCTTGTTCAAGAACTGATATTTATCTAAATAATAGGATAAAATTATGTATGTTTAATAAATGTCAAACCATAGTCTCCTCCTCCAAGATGATAGGTACTAACACTTAGAATTTATCATTTGTAATATCTAAGGTCAAAACTGATTGTCCATTTGGTAACTAGGAAGTGTAATATTCTAATAAGCAGGCATTTCAAATGTATTGCTATTTTCAACAGAAACTGAACAATATCTATAGCAATTAAGGTGTTATATGTAACAGTAAGAATTATGTATACAACTGAAAACAATTTTATTTTGCAAAATGCATTTGCAAATGACTGGTCTTGATGGGTTTCCATTCCACTGGCTCATTGTTTAACCTAGATGAAGGTGATAATATACCAAACAAAATGATAATATTAGTTGGTGTTATAAATATATAATGGTTCTGAAGAAGTAACTTCTTTCACTGCAATAGAAAATGAGCTCTAACTTGACTTTTATAATCTTGAGTTGCTCATGAAGATGATCTTGGTGTTTTCTCCAAGAACAAAAATGTTAGAAATGTTAGCAGGTGTTCTGAGATTACCACCCTAATCATAAAAATGCTTATAATCCCATTCTACAGTTCAGTCTTTTTGGATGTCCATAAGTGAAAAGATTTTTCATTGTGAATAATAATGTCAGAATTGAGAGAAATACACCTGAAAGGCAGTATGTCCACTCTCTGATTATGCAATTCCTTACCCTTTTAATTGGAGATGGAATTATCATGCATGAGAGAGACAACAATGACACTTTAGAGGTCATTTATTAACCTCACTTGGGAATATATGACCAAAACTTCAAACATGATACCATCTAGAGATTATGGTTCAACATATAGGGAATCTTTTGGAGATGTGTAAAATGTTCTTTGCTCACATTTTAGAATGACATTGCCAAAACTGATTCAAAGATTATTCTTATATTACCATCAAGATACAGAAGACCATTATGACATGTCTTCTTCCACGTAATGTTGAAGAAAATGGATTATATGGGTGGAGATAGTGATGTGGTCACATCCCAATGCTAGGTTACTATATAAAGTATGGATTATTCCTTAATGGAGTAACCTAAGAAAGCAAACACGTCACAACTTTAACCTCAAGAATAAATGTTTAGACTTTTTTAAGCATCCAGCACCATGGTTTAACATTAACATATAACCTCATAGCCATAAAAAGTAATTTTCATTACTTCTGAACAAAGGTAAGTTCACTGATGAAACTGTATGGCAGATAAAATAAGAATAAGTCATATTTTCCAAGTAGGAAGTTACTATATAATGTATGAATTATTCCTTAATGGAATAACCTAAGAAAGCAAACATGTCACAACTTTAAAGAATAAATGTTTAGACTTTTTTAAGTATCCAGCATCATGGTTTAACATTAACATATAACCTCATAGCCATAAAAGGTAATTTTCATTACTTCTGAACAAAGGTAAGTTCACTAATGAAACTCTATGGCAGATAAAATAAAAATAGTCATATTTTCCAAGTAGGAAGTTGTTAGAAAGAAAAGATCAACACATGCCTAACTGTGCATCTATTTTTTTCCTCCCTTTTTTAGTCTATTACATTAGCTATATGGAATATACCAATTAGGCAGAAACCACCTTAAAACAGAAATTGAAAGGTTTTTGAGCTTTGCCTCTGGATAATTTCATAGTGATGCATACCCTTGTCATTTGACAATGATCCCAACGGAGTTATGGCATTTGTGGGTCTTTCACTTTACCCACATGCCCACACATTTCCTCTCTGTTGTTGTGCTTTGGGATTTGATTCTTTCTGGCCTGGTTTGAAAGAATAGAGGATGCTTCAAAAGTGTAGTATTATGGACAAGAAGGGCCAGACATTTAACAATCCTTATATGGCTTGGCACTCATCTACAGTGCCACTGATTGATAACTTATCTGGTATAATCCACCCAACCATTTGCAGTGGTTAGGATTGCTCATTTTAAGTATATTTACATTTTGGTATGTGTGGATACTGTCTGGTTCATGGTGAAGCAATCTTTGCTTTATGGGATCAAAAAGGAAATGAACTGAATGTGCTTCTTCTCCATGTTTTTAAAACAGCTCTGAATTAGAAAGCCAAGGTATATCCAGGAAAACAACAACTTTTTTTTGCTACCTCACCATCTACTCTTCTATAAAACAACAGGAAGCAATCTCAACAAATAATGCAGAATGAAAGTGCTAAGTAATAAAAAGATATGATCATTGCAATTGAGCATGCCAGTTTTATGTTCCCTAGAGAGCTACCAGCAGTGAATCAAACTGTAGATTAATAATTGATGCTCAGATTCTCAAGAACTGGAAAACAGCAAGGATTTATTTTCCCTTCGATGTATATATAATTATGCCACAGAGAAATTGCACAGAAAGACGATATATTTGGGGGGGGGGATGAATGGATATTGAAGGGGGATATCAATGGCCCAAGTAAAGAGTTTCAAAAGTTACACACACACACCCTTAGGCCTCTATAGCTTTCCTACTGAAACAATTATTTGCATTAAGAATGTTATAATGCATTAAAATGATTGCTTTTTTCATTTAATTGAAAAACATCACATTTGATTAGTTGTGAAAGACGTAATCCAAATTTTTCTATTGTCACTCTTCCAATATTTATTGCTTTAG
Source organism: Myanophis thanlyinensis (assembly GCA_017656035.1). NCBI lineage: Eukaryota > Metazoa > Chordata > Lepidosauria > Squamata > Homalopsidae > Myanophis > Myanophis thanlyinensis. The sequence continues at coordinate 5,627 of JAEANM010025455.1, read as the reverse complement.
GCAGAACTAGGATTACTTATCTATGACCCTATGGGAGGCAAGTGTTCCATTCACACAACACGTTTAGCTTGGTCAGTTAAAGACCTAGTGGTTGTATTGTTTTAATATGCTTAGCTTGGTTAGCTGTATGTATGAGAGAGGTGTGTGCAATTTAAGATATTATTGAAACCAAGTCTGGATGGTTAGTTAATGATTCAAGGTATTGTGTGAATCCAGACATCATAAAGTCGCCACGGTTGAGAAACACTGGTGTAAATAATAGTATAATAAGAATCAAGGCAGATTGCAAGTTGTATACCTGGATATTTTTCCCTTCCCTTCAATCGTGTTTGATTCCCAGAGATTGCCTGGATAAGTCCCTGCAGTTGTTTGATATTTTTTATTAGATTTTTTTTTTATCCTGCCTTTATTAGTTTTATAAATAACTCAAGGCAGTAAACATATCTAATACTCCTTCCTTGTCCTGTATTCCTCACAGCAACAATCCTGTGAGGTACAGTAAATTCGGCTGAGTGAGAATGACTGGCCCAAAGTCACCCAGCAGCTTTTCATGCTCTAAAGGGGAACTAGAACTGACAGTTTCCTGGTTTCTAAGCCTGCACCTTAACCACCTCACCAGACTGGCTCTCATAGCTTGGTTGGTGACTATTTCAAGTCAGATCAAGACTTGAAAATTGGCTTCTTTCCTTTATACACAAAATCCTTTCAAAGAACAAGAAAATAAGCCAACAAACAGAAATAGCTGACTAGCTTCTCACCTTTCATACAGATTTATTATGCATGTAGTTTTCTGTTTGTTTGTTTGTTTGTTTTTATATGATAAGATTCTTGTTTGCTGGTTCTTGAGGTAAAGGGCAGTGAAGGGTTTAGGTCCTAAACTTTAGAAGGACTAGATCTTCCCGTTTTGAAGTTGTGTTGAGCTCACCAGGCTTTAGATGAGCAATAAAAGGGGAATCCCACATTAGCCTATCAAACTCAAAAATCTAGCTAGGTCAGTAGGATTCATGCAAGCCAGTTGTTGATTTGTTTCTAAATGCAAATGGTTCTAAAAGCAAAGAAGGATGGCAGTCTGACCTCTATGATAACCCATAACCAGAAACTGGTTGAATCCAGGCTCAGGCTCCCCTTAAAGGACAGTGCAACTCTCTTTTGCAAGGACTCCCTGCGTTTATCTTTTGTCTGGGCATGTTGAGGATAAAAGATTATCAGACTCTCCTCCTCCAAAGATGTCAGTCCACAAGCACCTGAAATTAAGCACAAGGTGAGACGCTGCCTCCATTAACTGGAGAGCTATGGGGGAAGGGAAAGGGAAAGGGAAACAACTCCCACTATGAAAAGCCATCTCTGATTATGAGTCCTGATGCTCATCTTGACTTGCCTTTACTTATCAGGAACTGATTGTTACCCAATTTAACTATTTGAATTAATTAAGAATCCTAGAGATTTAAACAAAGAGAAATATTTTACTGGAAGTATACATATTTGCCTATTCCTCTCCATCACTTGCCTTGTTAATGATGAGCAAAGCATGTATTGGATGGGCTAACTTTTGGATACAGTCAGTCACATGGAAAAGAGTCCCAAATACATGTGCATGCATTCATATGAGGTTTCTCAGGATAAAAGTTTAGAGCCGTGATGGTGAACCTATGGCACAGATGGCACGCAGAGCCATCTTGCTGAGCATACAAGCTGTCAGCCAATTTACCTCCAGCTGAGCATGCACATGCACATGTGATTGTGCATGCACACATGCGCAATTGCAGAGACCCAGCTGGTCTTCGGGCCTCTGCTGTACATGTGCGTGATTGCAGCAGGAAATCCAGCTGGTCTTCGGAGCTCTCTTGCGTGGGTACACGCGATTGCTCGTGTGTGCGTGAGTGCCTGCATGCAGTGCTTGTGCATTGCACGTGAAAAAGCTGCATGCATGCGCAGATGGTGCAGTTGCACGTGCAGCACATGTGGAGCCGTAGGCAAGTATGGATGGCACACGCAAAACACGTACTTTTCGGCACTCAGTAAGTAAACGGTTCACCACCACTGGTTTAGAAACTCTTTCTCGGGGATATCTGTATGTCAGTCTACATATAAAATATTGATAGTTAATATAGTCCTGGGTATGTAGGTCATGAATTCTTTCCAAGTTTATGTGACCTTGGATAGTACCACTGCAGTTAACAAAAACCACACTGAATGTTAAATGTAGTCCAAGATGTGTCCTTTTTTATTATTTGTTTTTCCTTACCAAATGAGAAGACACATACATCCACAAAAGGAAGGAAAGCCAGCTGAGGGTAAATTAAAAATATAGGTTGAAGAGCTGAACTCTTTCAACCTGACTGAAAACAGTGTACTGCATGACCTGAAGCACCATGCAACTTATGGGGAATAACTGGATGTAATTATCATCAAAAAGGATGTAATTATCATCAAAAAGGAATAATCAGTTTTCTATTAAAGAGCTGAAATGAACTGTAATGATTTGTCTGAGATATGCTTGTATACCTTATGACCTGCCATGCGGATGTTCAGCTGTAAAACAGAAGGAATTTCAAACTGAGTTTAAGTAGTCAAGCTCGCCTATTTCCTCCATCCCTAACATGCTTATTCAATATAGAGTTTAGTTGTTTCTTAATAAGACTTATAATATGCACTTGCACTGTTTTCTTCATGGAAATTTATGAGGGTTCAGACATTACCATTGTCCCGTTGTAAACCAACGGTGCTTTTCACTTTTCCCTCTTGTCATTTATTCAAATTAATAATACTTTTTAAAACTCCAGCAAAGGGGGAGGAAACTACACATTTTGATTAATAGTTGCTAACAGTCCTTTAGTTATAAGTACCCTTAGAATCCAAGTTTGCATTACTTGAAAGGCATAGCAAGGATTTGCATTTTATTCAAATATAAATTGAAAGGATTGGCCCAGATTGTGATCCTAAAACAGTTATGTGGAAGGGGCTGAAACCCTGCAGTCTGATAAAACAAGGGTCTCAATCCAATCTAGAGCCATAGATGATATAAAAGGTTAAAGCTTCTCTCTCCTCTCCTCACATCAAGATTCTGATCCAAACTGGGTCCTTAATGTTTGCTTCTGAATCACTACGGAAAGAAGATAGTAGCCAAATATTTGAAGACCTAGATTTAAGACTCCAATCAGAAGAACACAAAGGGCAATTCTAGCCTCTATCAAACTCTGCTCCCTCTTGCATTATTATCTCCTACCTGATTTCTCTCACAGAGCTGCCTTTGTCTATCCAACATTCTTTTGATGTCTCCAGCTTCTCCATGCCTGATTTTCACCTCTGTCCTCTCTAGTATTTGCTTTCGGGATTTAACTTTTTGCCTGTATCTGAGAATATGTACTCACCTCTGACTCTTGACTCTTGGTGTCCTTGAAATCTTTTTTGATTCTGACCTTGTCTATTTTGAACAACCACAAATCCATCAGGGCTAAATAAACCATTGTTTCTGCTGTTTCACCCAATAAACCATGCCAAATAACTGTAGTGACCCATATTGTATTTTTTCTATAGGCAGAAAAAGGGCAACTTCATGGGGGCAAATAAGATGTTCAAAGTTTTGGCATTGCCCCTACAAGAAGTTCTTAGGTCCTTAAGAAGCACTGGAACAGAAAGAGCTTTAACAATATATGGGAAATGAAGAACAAGGGTTCCTTAACAGTGGCTTTATAGCAACATTATTGTATATTTTAGATAGTGAGCACTACTGGAAAGAATAGGTTTCCTACACATTTTCTGTTAAGTAGGGCAATTACTAGCCTAATGGTTATATTCACCAAACATACTAAATTTGCTTGTTTTAACTTTAATTAACTTTTTCTGTGACTGAAAATACCCTGTGAATTCAGCCCATTTGATCAATGTATATATTTTTTTTTATTGAGCCAATTCAGAAAATGAATTACTTCAATAATCAGTTTGGTGTGAACACTGTGTTAAAAATTTCAGTGTATCAAATAATGCTTCATTTTAAACCCACATATTCTTAATGACAATGAAATAGCACAGTTTTCTATATCAGCACAAGAAGTATTGCTTAAGATTGCCATCTGCTTCAATCGAATCACAAAAAGACCTCTGACAGTTGCAGAAGTTCAGGTTTATCCATACAAAAGGAGAGAGATCTATTCATGCATTTAGAAATCAGCTTATCTACAGATGTCACTAAAAGGATATAGGTTCCTGTAGATCCTTATGTACCTTTCTGTCATACAATACCCATCATCAGGCTAGGTATTATCAGAGGGTTCTGCCTCAGACAGAAACCAAATTGTCACCTCTCCTACAATAATTCATATTCAAAGTGCGAAAAAACAAAAGAGAATAGAAGGAATGTGACCACAGTTCCATTCTTGAATTTCTAACAAACAAAATTGGAATTAAAATTCAGAATCTTTTTGCACATGAAAAAAGTCTGTTATTAAAATAATAAATCCCATACACATGAAGGATGTGCTCCACTGCATTAAAGTATCAGGTATACCTGAATGTGCTTTCTTTTTCTCCCACACTCCAAATGATACGGCCCTGCTTTCCAAATAAATTTGTTCTAAAAATTATTGGTAATCTTAACTGAGGTTGAAACAGAACAATGGAATTTCCTGGATTATAAATTCACTTAAACTGATATTATAAAAATACTACTAGAATGGACAGTTACCAAACTGTGACTCTTCTGGAAACTGTAGCAGCTTCAACCGGTTAGCAGGAACTATACTGAACCACATCTGTCTACTCACTTCCTGGGAAGTACATTGTATGCCAGTCATCTGCAGTCTAGACAGCCACAACATTTTACCCTTCCGGCATCAGTGAAATAAAAACAAGCAGAGAGGATGGTAGTTGCCAAAAGGTTTTGTATTCCAAGCCATTTTCACCAATAATGCCTAAATGCAAAACTAATGTATACTTTCCTCCAGGCAATGTAAAATATGTTAGTCCACAATGCACAATTCTGTTCAGAACTGACATTCCCCTATTTGCTATTATATATATGATATTCAACAGCTTCAAGCCATTTTCCAAATAACTACTTACTTTTATTGAGTCATCCAACATTTTTATACAAATATAACTATAATAATGAAAGATTTTATGACGGGTCCTGGGGCACTCTGAGCTTGGTTGTTTTCTTCCAGATTCCTTTCTTATCCAAACTAGATAATATCATCAATGCACTGATAATGTTGTCTAGTTTGGGTAATGGAATGTCTGCAAGAAAACAACCAAGCTTAGAGAGCACTAAGAACATCTTGTGCCAACCTTGAGCTATAAATAATCTCCTTTGTTGAAAGATTTTATATTACCGGGTGATGCAAGATGGTTCTCTAGCTTACTAGTGTAGAAATGTCCTTACGCATATACTACAACATTGGCATCATATTTTTGCAAGGCATATTGTGTGAATCTGGCTGTGTATCCCAAAATTCTCTATACTCCTATTTTAAATTTTAAGATGTTACCCATACTTAAAGGAGTATTTTTTCTTTCTTCTCTAGGATTAGACCCAGGTTTAGCCTGAAACCAACTTAATTTTCTTGAAAGAAAATCTTATCTGTATTAGGAAAAAGATATTCCTGGATGATGATGATGATGATGATGAT
>JAEANM010025454.1:0-10938 GCA_017656035.1 Myanophis thanlyinensis | reverse complement strand
ACCATGGTGTTGATGTGGAAGGTCCATGATAGGTTTTTCGAGATGTGCACACCGAGGTATTTGAAGCAGTCCACTCTTTCTACTGGGCTTCCGTTGATGACCGGGGTTTGGTATTTCCTTTCCTGTTTTGTACTGAAGTCCACTACTATACTTGAAGATATAGAAATAGAATAATGTAGAATAAAACAATGCTTAATGTAGATGGCAGATATTAATAGAAGTGAACTGCAGACAGGTGTTGAAGGATGGACTTAAATGTACATGTCCTCTAAGCTAGTCTGTGGCCTCTTGATACAGAGGAAGATGCTATCTTACCACTCATGTTGAAGAAAGAATCATCTGTCAAGTTAATTGTATTTCTACATGAAATACAAGATAATGCCACCTGATCCTTTTCAGTAAGACACAATTATTTATATTGTTTGTGATGAATTTCAGTAGAAGTTCAATGTTTGGGTGGTTACAATTTTTTCTTAAGTTGCTGCTAAAGTTCCTTTGGTTAATGGTGAGGAAGATGGATGTTTGCAACCTACATATTTCCCCAATGAATCTGGTTCTCTCACTATCTTACTTAACCTGCTAACTAAAGTGGCTCAATTCAGCCTGTTTAACTATAGGATCCTCCTACTGATTTTTGCAATTAGTAACCTACTAATGAAGAACAGTAGCACTGAAAATTTAAATCTAAAAGTTGGCTATTTTCAGGAAAGAATATAGAAGAGGAAAGAAGAGGGGAAAAGTACATTTCTGTATGTGTTATGACATAGAACTGAATTACAAAAAGTGAGAGAGTTAGACAGGACATAAATATAAACTGTGAGTCGCTAGTTAAAGAACCTACATTATTTATGAAGTTTGGGTACAAATGTCTTTACTTGCAGTCAAAAATATTTTAAAGATGGTTCCATTTAAGACATTTCAGGAGAGGCTGCTTCATAATTAAGGCTTTATCACCCTAAAGACTTGCTTTTTGTAGAGGTCATCTGGCTCATCTCATTGATGGCGCACTTAAAGAACATTATCTGAGAACATTATAGACATTTCTCTGAATAAAGAAAATGGCAAAACTGTAACCATTTTATATAACTATTGTGAAATACTGAAAAGCTCTTTTGAAATAGAAATAGAATAGAAAAGAACAGTTTATTATAAACTGCAACAGCGCTCATGGTTTTCTATTATTTATAGAAAGTGGGTTTCTGTTGATTTAACAAATAGACATTTTCATTTTTAATGTGGAGTTCAAAAGCAATGTGGTAAAAAGCTCTGCTGGTGTCTGTATAATTACAACTTCTGGATTTACATGTTAGTGCCCAGTTCATCTTTAGATCACAAATATTCCTGCAAGTCCCACATAGTGCATGACATGCACTATGTAAGCATTAAATTAAATAAACATTACATTAAATTTCAATTTAATGTCCGTTAATATAGAAAACAGGAAAAGCATGTTGTTATCAGAAAGTTAGATAAAAGATTATCACCCTGTTTTTTTACATTTTATTTTGTACGGTGCAATAATCAACATGTGAGACATGCATATAAAAAGTCCTTTTTCTTGTTCTTGCTGATACTGCAACAAGACAGCCACACATGTTTTAAAAATTATGACCATAAACTCAATGTTATACTATAGGTTTTTCTTTCTTTTTTCTAAAAAGTTTTTTATTTATACATTTTTCTTTAACATACATACATACAGACATACATACATACATAATTTTTTCTTTTTAATGACCCTGCAATCCCTTGCTTTGGGGTGGGGGCAGGGCAACTCATTGTAGCTGAGCATTTACTGGACAGATGCCCTTCCTGATGCTTGTGTAGAATTCACAGCAGATAATTACTTATTGCATTCAGAGAGAGAAATATCTGCCACTACCTAGGATTGAACTCACATTCCCCTGATTGATCCCCATCTTTAGGCCAGCATGCCATTTAGTGTGGTATTATAATAGTGCTATACCATAGTTACTCCATTAAAAATCACCCTTATTTTATTATTTTGAAACGTAGACACCTAACACTATCCAACTGCTATCTAGACTTAATGGAGGGGAATTCTGGTGATTTTGAGACTGCAATTCATTTGGGTAACATTATCAAAAGAAACATGGACAATGCATTTGCCCCATTAGGGAATTAATAAACATTAATTTGAATTTTCACCCTTAACTTTTCATGAAAACAAGAGTAAGTGAGTGAGCAAGAGGCAGGCTTTGCATTAGACTACCACAAATACACCCTTGGGAAGATGATCGTGGAACTGTCACTTTACCTCTTCTGACACTAAATTGGCATTTCTCTATGCTATTTTACCAATCCTCCTGAAGTGTGGGTGCACATATGCATTTTGTCTTTTTCTCTTTTGCTTTGGAAGGAAAGAGAGAGAATAATTCTTGTTATTTTTATTAGTTTGTTAATAGTTTATTTATTATTTATTAAGGAACTTACCATATTTTTGTTTCTTGGGCTTTCACTACTCCAGTTTCTCCAATTGATTTCTTTGAGATGTCTAAATCACCATTCCAAAATATTGATATTAACTCACAGGGCCAAATTAACTGAAATGTTCCTATTTTATATTTTTGGCAAAAATCTGTGCACATAAGATAACTTTTCTATTTAAATCTTTGGTCTCCCATCATCTTCCTTCCCATCTCCCTGTGCTTTATTCATTTCCAAATGAATAAATAATAAAACAAAGGAGATAAGCTTCTGTAATTTATTCTTTTCCTTTTCAAAATCTTTTTAAGAATCTTTCTCCTCTCCATATCACTTCTTGAATTTTTACAAGCTAAATTGCCAAAGGTTTGCTTGCAATATTCACTTCTGCTAGTCCCAGGGAAATTGTTTGAGCAATGGAATTTTTTACCATTTAATTCTGCAAGCTAAACCATTCACTCCAAGTCTCCATTTAATTGCTTGTATTAAATCAGAATTCGGCCAGACATCTTGGCAATATCAAATGCCACATTTACTTAAAGAATATGAATTAACAAGGCAGCTGGGACAACTGGGGAATAAGACAAATCTCTATTAGGATCAGAAACAGATACAAAAATAATGACAATCGGGGATTCAATATTTGGTGGTGTGTTGCACTGCTCCAATGGTGGCTAAGCCGTTCTTCCTTGTTGCTGCTACAGAAACCGACCTCTTGCAAAGGTGGTGGTGAGTTGAGCACGGACAAACTGAAATTAGGCTCGGGTGACAAACTAAACTGTCACTACATTTTTTTGTTATAATTAGTGCACCCACAACCATATGCAAGGTTTAACAATGCTAGGTCTTCCCTTGAGGTGGTGCAGGTCAGCAGTGCCTCATCACCCTGACAAATGGGCAAGGGCTTTTGGTTCAATGGTGGAACCAGCCAGAGAAATTAGCTCAAACATCACAAATTTCAAATTCAAATTTCAAATTCAAATTTTATTGGTCACATGCACAATCATACATGGTACAATATGCAGGAGCGTGTGAGGGGGATGGTACTTGTGCTGCTGCACCTTTGTTATTCACCATCAAACATACACCTCCTCCCCTGGACTTGCCTGATTCCAGTGTTCTGTCCATACGGTGTACCAAGAAGAACTTGGCTGGTTGGATGGCATGGTCTGGTACTGCTGGGTTCAGCCAAGTCTCAGTGAAACAAAGAAGGTTGCAGTCTCTAATGTCTCTATTGAATTTTATCCTGGCTCTGAAGTCATTGAGTTTTTTGTCTAGTGACTGGACATTTGTGAGTAAGATGCTAGGTAAAGGTGTGCGGGGAGCGCGGCCCTCAGGCAGTTTTTTATGCCAGCTCGCTTTCCTCGTGTTCGCTGTCTCTGTGGTCGTTGGTTCAAGAGTCAATTGTGGTTGATATTTGCAGATGAACGAGGTAGGCTTTTTGACCCAGAAGCCGCAGATGATCAAGGGATGCTTGCATTGATATTTGCATGGGCAGCTGCAGATAGCTGGGAATGGCTCACTGATGTATGGGGGAGGCTTGTTACTCATTGCCATACGGAACATCAGCACTTGGACTGATGTCTGGCAAAACAAATCTCTAAGTGGTTTACAGAGTCAGCATATTGCCCCCAACAATCTGGGAATACTGGCAAGGCAAGTGTTTGAATCAGAAAGTGAGAGCCTTACATATCAGAGAATGTTTATCCTGTGCACTGATGCATTGCCCTGCTAAAAACACTAAGAATAACACATTACGGTATGCCAAACGAAGCCTGTGGAAGGTAAGAGTTGTTAAATAGCTGTCTGTCACTCAAGATTCCCTTAAAACTTGAATTCTGCTACAATTTGGGATATGATTAATCTGTAGTTCAGGGATGTCAAACTTGCGTTGTCACTGTAGCATCACATGACATATCGGGACTTTTTCCCACTTTGCTAAACTGGGTGGGGGCAGAGCCAGCACAGCACAGGCTGTGAATTTGACAGCCCTGCTCTAGTTGGTACTCCATATCATGTCTTTTATAGATTTCACAAGGAATGCCAATGTATGGTTACATATTGGGAAATTAACCTAAGTTTAGGTTAGTTAGGTTAGGTTAATGTTTATCTTTGTTTATTTAGGCTAGGTCCATGAATGGCAGAGAAATACTGGCTCCTTATTCGTGTCTTTGCTGTTTGAAATACATGGCACTTTAAAGGTTCTTCTCTAAAGTTTGGATTAGCCATTGTAATGGATAGCAGCCTCTTTCTACATATGTTCTTGTCCCAGTCGATTTCGAGCTGGGGTCTCCAAACTTGGCAACGGGAATTCTTGCTGGCTGGGGAATTCTGGGAGTTGAAGTCCAAAAGTCTTAAAGTGGCCAGGTTTGGAGACTCCTGATTTAGAGCATATATGGGAAATGATGTCTGAAGCCTTCCTACTTGTCTCATATAGAGTCTGAGGGTTATGGTAATTAGACTTGTTGTGCACAAGACACTAGGATCAAGTGAGATTTATCTAAAAAGTCAGAAGCAATCCTTCAGGAGACTCATTCCATGCCCCCCTTCCTTTCAATCATGTCTGATTTTTGAAGATGGCCTGAGCAAGTCCCTGAAAGTTTCTTGGCAAGGTTTTTCAGAAGTATGTTCCTAGGGCTGAGATAAAGTGATTGGCCCATGGTTATTCAGGTGGCTTTGTGACAAAGATGTGACTAGAACTCTCAGTGTCCTGGTTTTTAGCCTGAAGGCTTTTAGTCTACTGAAGCAAATTGCAGGAGAATTCTTTTCCTCATTTGATCTGCCTTGGAGAAGCAGTTATGAAGGTTAATCTTTAAAAACTCTTATGGGAATAATAAAGAAAGTGCTCCCCCCCCCAAAAAAAAAAAATGCATACACAACACTGTTGGAATAAGTTGTCTACTAAAGGAAAGAAGAATCCTTTTTTTTTTACTAAGTCACTATGAAAACAAACTATAATCCTCCAATCAACAATCCACTGATTATGGGTTAATAATTACTAATGGTTTATCTAGACAATAATCTTAGAATAATATAGAATTAAGCTCAATTTGCAAACAAATGTGATTCAGTTGGAGCACTTTAGCACAAGGCAGTGACAGACGCCACTTACTAACCATAATGTTTGATCTTACAGGACAAGAGGTGAGGATTCATGTTTATTAGTGTGGTTTCTTTTTTTCTCTTACTTAGAACTATCCCTTACATTGTTATACATTATCCCAAGCAACACCTTCTTAAGATCACTTGTTCTATAATTAAGAGACTTTCAAAGATGGCTTTCATTATAAGCAAACATAAGCATGAGTTTCAAGTATAAAGTTCTTATCTGGTGCCAGTTATTGCTGATTGTGACGTGGGGGTCCCAGGACCTGATTCTAAGTTGATTTCTCCAGGGGTAAGATTGCTAATACCTTCCCTAGAAAGTGATTGAATATTAATGAAGGAGACATACAGGTTGAACATTAATGAGGCTGCAACTGTTAGTGGCTTTGTTGGCAGAGAAATACAGTTTCCAATAAAGGAGAATATGCATACCTTGGGGTTGAAATGACGGCTTATTGATGCTCTCTGAGCTTGGTTGTATTCTTGCAGACATTTTATTACCCAAACTAGGTAACATCATCAGCGCTACAGTTGATACTAGTGCTGATGATGTTGCCAGACTTGGTTAGTAACATGTCTGCAACAAAGCAATCAAGCTCAGATAGTGCCAACGACCCCACAAATACAGTTTCTTTCCTAGCACCCATGAACTTGTCTTTTTTTTTCCTTCAGCTGTTTGACAAACTTTCTAGAGTAGAGCAATCTACTTTTGTCCCCTCAACTTAGAAGTAAATATTTATGACTTAGAAATATCTTGACTAGGTCTTTTCTTCGCAGCTCTGATGATAAATAAAGTCTTTGACGATGGTTTAGCTCAGGTAAAATAACTGGCTAACTCTGCAGGTTATGCAAGGCTCATTAAAAAGTCTGCTATTCCTCAGTTGTATTGGTTCCCCAGTGCCACTGCTCGTGACAGTTCCTGAATCAACAACTGCTTCAACTCTGCAGGAGCAATGCAGGTTTTTGGCAGGCTGAAAGCAATTCTTCTGAAAGGAAGTGGGTATAGCATCCAGTAATACACATAGCTGTTCACTAAAAATGAGAGCCATTAAAGAAAGAAAAAAAAGAAAAGAGGATGTAATTTGCTGTTCCAACTTTTCACATTCTGCATTGGCAAAATCATTTCCCAAAAGACACGATGGGAACTTTTCTAGCTATAGAAAGAAGAAACTTGGAACAAGCCACAGCATATGCTGCATGCCGCTTCAGAATCAAAAGTCTACTCAGTTAATTGCAGACTTGAAAATATTTGGAAGCCCATTCCCCCAAAAAGTACAATATAAATGAACACTTTCATTTTAATGTTTGATCAGACAAAGTGAACACCTAGTGAATAGGAAATCAAGAGCTGTATCAGAAAAAATAGGCTTTGTCTAAAAGTGATATAGGTAGTAATTATAGATAAAAATGGAAAGTGAAAAGCTTTGAATCTGTTGTAAAATCAAAATATGTAAAAAAAAATATTTTTTCTGCAGCAAGCTATAATAAAGATCTTCCTGAAATAAAGAGCTCCTTATTGCATAAGATAGGAAATTGGTTTGGCTTTTTGTGCCCATGATATACTGTTTCAGGAATATTTGTCATACGTGTAACTCAGGGACAAGAAAGTGGGAAGAGGAATCAATCATGATTGTCCATAGAATTGATTTATATGTAGATTGCAATAAGCCAGAACACTAGAAAAAGGAAACAGAGTCCCTATACAACATCCTTCAACAAAATGGATACACACACAAGTTTATCAAATAGTACCTGACCACTCAAGCCAATACAGCACATCCAACACAAGGATATCAGTGCCATACATAAAAAAACCCAACAGATTATTGCCATACAGCACACAATACAGCAAACAAATCAACTAAACTCCTCCAAAACATCTTAAATAACCATCCTCTCCCCCAAAAATATAAAATTAAACAAACCAGTAACCCAAGGAGAAAAACCAGGAGTGATCCACAACACAAAATGCTAGAACTGTAACAGCCTTTAAGTAGGACACAGAGAGAGAAAACTAGCAGAGTGCATCTATGAATACCAACCATCAGTCATGTTACCACACAGTGAAAACTCCTTAATACGTGGACATACTTCACCATAGTTTCAACTGGGAAACCATGAGCATCATAGACCAAGCTAAAACCAAAAAGGCTAGGGAATTCCTGGAAGTTTGGGACTCTGACAAATCAACTATCAGCAGGCACATACAGATAAACAATATTTACACAACTTTCAAAAGAGAATATCCCCCCCCCCCAACATCTCTTGCTAGCAATCAGCAGCCAGATAAGCAGGGACTAACACCAAGATTAATACCAGTCAAACAATAAACAAAATCTCAGTCAAGGGACTACCAGCTCAGACAAACAATCAAGCAGTAAACAATAGCCAATCAAGGAATTACCAAGAAGGAAACCATATCTCCATCATGACAGGGCAACTCACTGTATATTAAAGAGACAGCAAATGCCACTCTCCTCTAGCATGGAAGATGTTATCTAATCTGATAACAAAACATCTGCAAGTAAACCAACAAGCTCAAGAGACTACCAAGGATTCAATCATTTTATTAGTTTTCATTGTGCTTTTCTTCCCTCCATATTTAAAAGCATCAAAGAACTGTGTTCCTTTACCTGTGTTGATAATGGATCTGGATCTGTCTGACAATTTCTGCTGTAAAGGGGCAACTGTTGTTTAGGTAGACTGGAAGAGTTTCATGGATTTTCTTCAGGTTTTTTTTGGATCTCCTGTCAATGCTGCTCAAAAGAGTTTTCTGGGACAGAATTTTTTAGATCACGAAGATGACGCCTGATGTAATATAGTCTGATTACTTTTCTGGAGAGCCAGCATCCTATGTTAACTCTCTTAGAAAAAAATCTGCAATGTGTGGTGTTTAATCTGAACCTGACAGTTTTATTTTGTAGATTCTTTTAATTTGGACAGCCCATGCTTTTCCAGTCTGTGTCTGACTATCAAAAAAAGTCAGCGCTGAATGCCTTGGAGGTCGGTATCATACGTTTCATAACTGAGTGATTTGTTTAATACTTCTAAAGTCATACTGTATTTTTAGCCAGTTGTTCTTATTTACTGTAGCTAATTGTTCAAAAAAATAACAATTGCAATTTGTGCTGTCAAACGACATTCCCTGGGTACATAGTCAGCTAAATTCTTTCCTTTAAAATTCCTTTGAGTGAGCGAATGCTCAAAGTGAGCCTTCTAAGGACGATTTAATAGCATTCAGCTATGCCCACAGGAATACTAAGCAAACACGGAGAAGCCAAAATGCAACTTGCTACATTCTGTTTACTTCTTCCAGCAGAGGAGATATCAGCAGGACGTTGTTTCAAATGGTTCTGATTCCAACAACATCATCTTTGTTAAGAATTGGAAAATAATTTAATGTATCTATTTTAATGTTTCCTTATTAGATGCCTTGCTTGGGAGCAGAACATTATTTCTTTGTTATTTCACTAAGTTTGCAGAAATCAAAGAGCCTAAATTGTTTAGGGGTGATTCTTTATTGCTTCCATCTTCCAGATTGTCCTATATGCCTATTTTAAATAAATTTATCAAAACAAATATACAGATAAAACAGATACAGATCAAAGAATAAAAAGTAAACAAATAAAACCAAAGTGCATGAAGTAGAATCGAAAGAATATCTTTATTGCTTTCCAGACTGTAGTATTAAGCCACGCTTGAGAATATGTGAATTTGTTCTGATACACATATGTGTAGAGTCTACTCTAGACATTTTGACACCTATCAAAGTCTGGCACCCCCTACGATTTGGTTGATCTGATTTTGCTAGGAATTTCAAAACGGTGTTCTCACATTTGTATTTTTTCTTCAAGTTTTTGGAATTTATGCTTACAATTTTCAGCCTTGCACCACTCCTCCTCCTCCTCCTCCATCTCCTCCTTCTTCTCCTCCGTCTCCCAGAAAAAAATTAAAATTAAGTTTTCAGTGCAATTTTAATCACATCAGCAGCCACAGTGGTCCTATTACAAAATTCTGCAAAATTGTATTTAATCCTCAAGTGGGCATACTGGCTTGCGGAATGCAACATTCATGCGTTTTGCTTTTTTATTATGTTTTTCAGAATCCCTTTCCACTTTAGTACACCCTAAAAATTGGTGCCAGTCAGACTTAGCTTAGAGCCGGTCCTGTATATATGTGTGAGATTCTTTGGCTAAGAGAATTTCTAGTCCTGGGTGTTGGTGGTGGCTAAGATCAACCATGTTAGAAAATAATTCCTCCTTTTCTTTCAACTTTGTTCTAGCTCTCTGACATTCTTAATATAATAAACATTTAAAATCTTAACTCGTAGGGTTCACTCTGGAATCTTTTTTTAAAAAAAGATTTTATTTAAAAAATTAAAATACAAATTAAAAACAAAACAAAACTAGGCAAAGCATTTTAAAAAGACAAAAACACATATACATATATTATCCTCCCCCAGTTGACTACTGATAAATATATTACAACAATAATATCCCCATCACCACCATTTGTAAAACAGGCCCACAATTTCTGGAAAAGGGTTCTTGTGTTTAGCCTATATCTTCCTGCCATATTATATAGAAAGCAGTTTGCTGCTTGTCTGCAGCTCCTCCCCTTTTAAATCAGAAACATGAATTTTCCTGGATTAACATGGTTGGTACCAGCCAATTTATTGGACTCTCTCTCCCCAGTGCTTGTGAGTAGCATGCAGCAAAGCCATGCTATAGAGCCCACTTCAGAGGATCAGCAAGGCTCAGGTCACAATAGCTTGGTGGGCATGTCCTCTATGCAGGAGTGAAGCAAGCAAGAAAAGAAAGACGTTTTTTAGACTTCAGAGAACTGTTATGGAAGAAAATGGAAGAGTACTTACCACCATTTAAAAAAAAAAAGAAAATACTTAAACCTTGGAGCAGAGGTAGATGGTCTTTTGTGTATAACTTCACTTTAATCTTCAGTAAAGTGATTGAAGCAAGCATTCTCAAATCCCCACTCATAATGCAAGAGCTTGCATGAAGAACCAGTAGCTAGGCATTTATATAGATGATTGTGTAAGGAATGAAAAAAAAATATGAAACAGCTTTTCCCTTTCCACATCTTCAATAATTCTTGCCTGGCATTTTTCTTCTTCATTGGGGTTAGAATTTTGTGTTCTCTGTTTAATGCTTTCAAAGGGGAAGAAAGAGATAATTTGATTTTTATATACGAGGGCTATCCACAAAATAGATTACGTTTTCATTTGTAGCAAGAAGGTGCGGAGCTAACACAACCATCTTTGGTCTGTGTGTCCGTCGCTCAGTCTGCATCTAGACGTGCTAGTGGGAGGTTCGTATCATTGCCCGTTATTTCACAGCAAATGTTTGAAATGTGTGCTGCAATTGAAAATCC